>ONZH01003827.1:0-48046 GCA_900303285.1 Rhinella marina | reverse complement strand
TCTTGATTTCCGCTGACACGAGCCTCTCCGAGCCGAGCTGTTCCTGCAGCTCTTTGGCTGTCGCGTTCATGCTGTTGAGCTGCAGGTGCATTTCTTGTTGAAGTGAGGCTGAATCCTGGGGCATGTAGACAGCAGCGCCTGCACAGAAAAAGCGGCGGATCTGTTACAATATGCAGGTTTATTCAGCAACAGAAAAAAGTCACATAGCAGCCGAGAAAGCAATGACAATGACAGTTTTCCAGGTTTAGGTTATTGATGGCCAATACTCAGGATCAGTGACTCTTAGCACCCTGATCAATCAGTTGTGTGAAGGGACTGCAGTGCTCGTGTGCTGCATCCTCTATCATTTACATGTGGGTGTCTACCTGCACACCATATAACATAGGTGCAGGCTACTGGAGCATTCAAGTGAAAGAGACATGGTTGTAATACCCTGCACTGTCACTAACAAGTAGACAATGAGCAGGTAGACAGGCCAATGAAGTATTCGCAGCTTTTGTAAGAGCACCCTTTTAACCCCCTAACTGTTTTGCCCAAGTCCAGCAGTGGCAAAAGTAGCTAACTGGAGGGGGGGGGGCTGCTTTAGATGCTGCTTTCTTCTGAATGGTAGCAGCTACTGGTCTTGTTTGAAAGCTGACATTCCAGGCTTTCGTACAAGACCAAAATGACATTAATATGTTCAGGACAGGGGAAGATATCACTGTTAGAAATCGGGATGCTGTGAATGCAGCTGAAAGTAAAAACAGGTTTTACACGCGATTATTCCCGACTTCATTTGTAACAGTGATTTCTCCTCTGTTGCTTGGACTTTAGCCATCATTTTGGTATGGAATGTCAGCTTTCAAATAAGAACAGTTGCATGTTTCTAGCTGCTGCCATTCAGGAGATATCACCATCTAAAGCAGCCCTCTCCTCCAGTTAGCTACTTTTCTCACTGCCCTGAGCTGGACTTGTGCAAAACAGTTAGGTGGTTAAAGGGGTTGTTTCATCTGAGATATTGGTGGCGTATTGCTAGAGTATGCTATCAATGTCAGATAGGTGAGTGGTCCCATCTCTGAGACCCGCACCTATCTCCAGAACGGGCCGCCGAAAGTGAAGGAAAGATTACTGCGCATGCGTGTCTTGCTCTCCATTCATTTCTATGAGAGTTCTAAACATAGCTAAGCGAGCATGCTTAGCTAGTTTGATAGAAATTAATGGAGAGCGCAAGGTGCACGCACATCCACCGCTCCATTCACATCTATGGGACTGCCGGAGATAGCCAAACCAGTGCTTGTCTACTCAGTCCCAAAGAAATGGAGGGCGGCCACGTACACGTGGCTGGTTTCTGCTTACTTCGGGGGTCCCGTTCTGGACATAGGTGTGGGTCCCAGAGGCGGTATGTCACCAATGTCTCAGAAGACACAACTCCTTTAATGGCAAATCTGCCCAGTGTGAACCTACACTCCAGTACAAAGTAGTGGTAAAATCCCTGGGAAAGAGACAACCAATATGGCTGCCATTGCAGCTTTACTGAGGCTTCCAGTGTCTGGGCACCTACTTGGCAAAATGAGAGTCTACTTCTGTCCAGTCACTATATCTGGTCTTGGATACAGTATATTCACTTGAATGCAACACCCCACAGGACCCATGGGCAGAAAAAAAGCAGCCATGTTTTTTTTCTAATGCCATTTAAAGGGGTTTTCTGGGATGTTACTACTGATGATGTATCCTCAGGATAGGTCATCAGTATCTGATCGGCGGGGGTCTGACACCCGGGACCCCGGCCGATAAGCTGTTTGAGAAGGCACCGGCGCTCCCATGAGTGCCGCAACCTTCTCTCAACTTTTCCTAGGCCAGTGATGTCACGTTCATTGGTCAACGTGGCCTAGGAGCGGCTGAGCTCCATAGAAGTGAATAGGACTGAGCGCAATACCAAGCACAGCCACTATACAATGTACGGCGCTGTGCTTTGTGAGCGGGAGAAGGTAGCGCTCGCAGGAGCACTGGTACCTTCTCAAACAGCTGATCGGTGGGGGTCCCAGGTGTCAGACCCCCACATATCAGATATTGATGACCTATCCTGAGGATAGGTCATCAGTAGTAACATTCCGGAAAACCCCTTTAACACATATACTATATTACCTTCAGTGTGATGAAATGAATCCATATTAGGGTCAATATGCAAACTGGTCAACTGCGCCCGGAGATCCTGAATCTCAAGCAATAAACTCCGCCGCTCGGCATTCTGTATACAGTCCATGGCGTTAATATGCTCCATGCCCTGAAAGATAAAATAAAGTTTCCAATATATACAGTACACAGGGAGCCACACCATATAAATATATTATAAACCACAATGCAAACCAATAGTTTCCCTAGTACAGTGTTTAACCCATGCTCGACCACCCACTGTAAATTTTAGGTAACAGTTGAGTATTTAAATATTTTAAACAGCAGAGTCCCAGGGTTAACGTCTGCGATCGACGATAATGCCGTTCGTAGACATCTAACCCTCAGAGGGCCATGGTCCATTGTGACCCCCTACATCTGAGGCGGCTTTCCCTGGTAGTGCTGCTCTCCCAGTGCTGGCTGGAAGCTGTTCCTTCGCTGTGGCAGGCTCAGTCCCTCTGAATGATCCGACGCTGCCAAGGTTATGTCCCCATGGAGACCCTGCCAGTGGCAGTGCTCCATAGGAAAATAGCAAATAATCAAAATAGCCAATTCGTCATGCATTCCTTCCCTGCACAGCTCATGCTCTGAACGTGCTCCTGTGAGACTTCAGGGCCAGGCCTGAATATATTTCCACTGCCTGGCATGTAAGTCTTAGCGGTGGGGGCGTGACATAGGAGGCATGGAGTGGAGCAACTGGGTGCAACAGCACTGCCCTCGTTGCATCCATGACCTCATTTACAAATTATAAAAGATTGATTTTAGACACATTGAGGCCACAAAAAGAATTAGGACTAAAAGCCTGCATGTCACCTGTATGAATGCTGATAATCTGGTGACAGATGCCCTTTAAATCTGGATAGCCCCTTTAAATGTACTGGTCTCAGAGACGGTATATAGAGCCATGAATGCTACCGCATCCAGACATCCATAGCCGCACACAGCGCAGTAAGAATCACCTGTTCCTGCAGTTGGTGCTGCATTTGATTGACCAGGGCCGTGGCATCACAATTGCCCAGCGCAGACAACTGAGTATGGAAAGCTGACAGAAGGACGTCCTGCCTCCCTACAGAAAACCTCCTGTATAGCTCGGAGAAGCTCTCCCCTCCAGTCCGGGCTCCGCTCATGAAAATCTGGCCTGGCGTGGACCTAAAACAGAAATGAAACACAACTGAAATGAAACTTTCTGAGACAATTCTGCAGGCTTCAGAGCTGAAATCGACAATATTTGCACACAGCTTACACTGAGGATTTGGATTCTGGGAACATGTATTTTTGGCACAGATCCTGTACAGTAATCTGAGTTTGGGAAAACTGCCTCCAGCCTCCATGGCAGGACAGGAGGTGAGCTCAGAGGGGTGTGCCTGACAACAAGCTTATTGACTGTTTCCAATAACAACAAGCAGAATGGTGAATGCAGCTCTGCAGATACAGGCAGATGGTATTGAAACCAGGAATGGTTTTAGAGGGGTGGCCAACTTAGCAACTCCGACCTTGGGATCCAGCAAACTAAAACCGCCCAGGAGTATTTAGCAATGTAACGGTATGGCGGTATTATTTATGAACTGATTTGCAGTATTACGTGGGAAGTATATGCGGTAATTTTTTTAAGCTTGCATCGGATACTGTATAATATTACTATACAATGCTACCAATGTGGCTGTATATGGCAACATTATCTTTACACTAAATGTCGGTATTATTTCTGCTAAAATCATTACAAACGTCTAAGAATGGCACAATGGAGACTTCACTTTCTTGTTTCTCCAGGGTCCCTCTTTCTGTAACCCCCATTCAAACAGTGACTTGGGTGTTATATAAGATGGAGACCGATTTTTAAAGTACTACAAGGCCCATCCTGTCTAGGGAACGCCAAAATTCTGCTGCTCCTCTGCTACCAACCTCAGGCTCCTTGTTAAATCTGCATTTTTGCAATCAAATCTTTCAAGGATGCGATGGTGTCTATTAAGGTTTTCTTTCCTCTCGCCAGGGCTGGGTCTTGATAGTATAAAAGGTTTCTCCTTCTCGGGACTGGTGGCTTCTGTCAGCGACAAGACCTGCATCCCTTCCTGATGGACGGCTCGTAACAAGTCCTATAGAAATGATACCGGCTAATTAGTACAGGTATAAAAGTATTGTGGGGGAGGGGAGCTTGTCCAACATCATCGCTTGTACCTTAATCTTGCTTGGAATTAACTCTTCTGGGATCTCATCTGTCTACTCTCAGTCCTTCTTGGAAGTTGGTCAATACTCTGAGCGTCCACAGGTTCCTGACTCCAATCACATTCTGTTTCCGTGCCCCAAAAAAGAGAAAGAAAAGAGAAAAAATAGAGAAATAGTTACAATTTACATGGGACTGCAAGGTTTCTGCATCTTCACATGTCTTATGGGTGGTTCGATCTGCCACCTGGAGCCCATGGGTGAAAGGGCCCATTGTTAAATCTGTCTTTTTTACCAGTCATTATCTTATTGGATCGATCTAATGGGCAGGTGCCAGTAATACCCTCCTCACTACCAGGCTCCTAGTCAGGTCCAGGCATGAAGTATCTGGTGGTGTCCGCAATGTCCTACTGCTGGGCGGTGTCTGGATCCACTGCAGCAGTGTTTGAATTTGAAAAACTGGTCTGGCGTCGGAATATTCTTGTCTGGTCTGGCGTCGGAATATTCTTGTCTGGTCTGGCGTCGGAATATTCTTGTCTGGTCTGGCGTCGGAATATTCTTGTCTGGTCTGGCGTCGGAATATTCTTGTCTGGTCTGGCGTCGGAATATTCTTGTCTGGTCTGGCGTCGGAATATTCTTGTCTTGGTTTGGCGTTGGAATATTTTTGTCCGGTCTGGCATTGGAATATTCTTGTCTGGGCTCTGAATATTTCTTTTTGTCTGGTCTGGGGTATGAATATACTTCTTGTCTGGTCTAGGGTCTGAATATTTCTTCTCGTCTGGTCTAGTATCGGAATATTCTTGTCTGGTCTGGGGTATGAATATACTACTTGTGTAGTCTGGGGTTTGAATACTTCTTATCTGGTCTTGGGTCTGAATATTTCTTCTTGTCTGGATAGGGGTCTGACTATTCTTGTCTGGTCTGGTGCCAGAATATTCTTGTCTGGGGTCGGAATATTCTTGTCTAGTCTGGGGACAGATTATACTTGTCTAGTCTGGGGTCTGAATGTACTTCTTGTCTGGTCTGGGGTCTGACTATTCTTATCTGGTCTGGTGTCAGAATATTCCTGTTTGGTCTGACATTGTCTGGATTGGGGTCTCAATTTTTCTTCTTGTCTGGATGGGGTATGAATATTTCTTCTTGTGTGGTCTGGGGTATGACTATTTCTTCTTGTGTGGTCTGGAGGTCTGACAATTTCTTCTTGTCTGCTCTGGGGTCTGAATATTTCATCTGGTCTGGGATCTGAATACACTTCTTGTCTGGTTTTGGATCTGAATATTTCTTCTTGTGAGGTCTGAATATTACTTCTTATCTGGTCTGGGGTCAACACATACAAATACAAGCCTCCGCGTGTGTATATGCACATTATTTAGGCAAATAACCATCCCTGTGCAAATAAACATTCTTAAATTATAGAATTGATCCCATATATCTGGTCTATTCTTATCTGGTGTGGTGTCAGATTATTCTCGTCTGGTCTGGCATTGGAGTATTCTGGTTGGACTGGGGTCTGACAATTTCTTCTTGTGTGGTCTGGGATATTAATATTTCTTCTTGTCTGCTCTGGTGTCTGAATATTTTGTCTGGTCTGGGATCTGAATACACTTCTTGACTGGTTTTGGATCTGAATATTTTTTCTTGTGTGGTCTGGGGTCTGAATATTTCTTCTTGTCTGGTCTGGGGTCTGCAGTATTTGAAGGTCTGGTCTGGGGTCTTAATTTATTTAGCAGACTAGTCTTGGTTATGTATTTACTTAGATGCCTGGTTTGGGGTCTGAATGATTTGTAGGGTCTGGGGTTTGAATTAAGGGGGTCTGCGGACTGAATTTATTAGGGGATCTCAAGCGGATCAAGTTTAGGACACAGCCTACATCTCATGGTCTATTCACTCCACCACAGCTCCTAGCTAAGATAATGCGATGGATAACACATAGTCCTATGCAAAGCTAGGTGGAGCACACCGATATCATGAACAGTTGTGCCAAATGACAAACATATTTCTACATCTGCACATACAGGTACAAGCCTCCACGTGTGTATATAAGCACATTATTTAGGCAAGTAACCATCCCTGTGCAAATAAACATTCTTAAATTATAGAATCGCTCTCACATATCTTGATTTCAAGCTACTACAAGATGAAGATCTCACCACTGGAGGCGGCGTCTGTGAGGTGATATGATGTAGACAGAGCAGAATCTGGAACGGCTCCACCCTGGGGGAGACACACAAATGAAATTAGATTACTAATGATGAAAAAGAAGCAGGAAAAGGTCAAGTGTCACCAGTCGTCCAAATCTAACAATGGAAATTAGCTACAAAGAGTGCAGCTCTGGAGGAAACGATATACTGTACCTGCGCATCAACAGGACAACCCGCCTGCTTCCACTAATTTAGTTCTATCGTGTTTCAAAGCATTTAAAATAAAAGTAACACTGCACGCAGTCTACAGCTCTGTTCACATCATCATCATCATCATCGCTCCTCTGCCCCAGCCATACATTTACCGCGTTGGCCTGGAAGGAGGCTTAACAAAAGTGTACATCCCCTTTAAAGGGTTTACGTTATGTAAATGAAGAGTAATATCCCCGTATAATGAAAAGTTCTGCAATTCTTCAGTCTTTAAAGGGGCTTTCTGGGATTTTACTACTGATCAGTATATGATCGGTGGGGGTCTGACACCCGAAACCCCCGCCGATCAGCTGTTTGAGAAGGCAGCAGTGCTCCCGTGAGCGCCGCGGCCTTCTCTTAGGTTTTCCTAGGCCAGTGACATCACGTTCATCAGTCACGTGGCCTTGGAGCGGATGAGCCCCATTCAAGTGAATGGGACTGAGCGCGATACCAAGCACAACCGCTGTACAATGTATGGCGCTGTGCTTGGTGAGCTGCGAGAACGCCAGTACCTTCCCAAACAGCTGATCAGCGGGGGTCCCGGGTGTCAGACCTCCACCGATCAGATACTGATGACCTGTCCTGAAAAAAGGTCATCAGTAGAAAAATACTGGAAAACCCCTTTAACATCTCTGCTTGCTGTCAGTGGAAACAAATTTTCATTGCTTTAATTCAGAGTCTAAAAACCTGGACAGACCTACGCGTGATCCGCATTTTACCTGCACTGACACATTGTAGCAAACTATCAGGACAGAAGAGATTGGTGCTACTAATTAATAATTAATAGCTGTCTGGACTGGATACAATTGTATGATTGTTTCCATTCACTGCCAGAAAGCAGAGATCCTCCCAATGGTGATGAATCAAAGCACAAATTACAATAAAGGGGTTATCTGGGAGTTTGATATTGATGGCCTGTGCTCAGGATAGGCCATCAATATCTGATCAGTGGGGGTCCGACACCCAGCAGCCCCACCGATCAGCTGTTTGAAGGCACTTAGGCCTCTTCCTATGCCAGTGTGTTCACATTCATCAATCACATGGCCTAGGGCAGCACGGTCCTATTCAAGTGAATGGGCCTGGGCTGCAATACCAAACATAGCCACTATACAATGTACGGCGCTGTGCTTGGTAAGCTGCTAGAAGGCCACAGCGCTCATTGGAGTGTGGTCGCCTCTTCAAACAGCTGATCGACGGGGGTGCCAGGTGTCGGACCCCCGCAGATATCATATAGATGATATATGATCAAAATCCTGGATAATCCCTTTAAATACAAAGGCAAAAATCGCAAAATCCTTAAAAAAAAGTTTATGTTCACAATGCGTCAACCAGATGAGGAAAGCTCCCAGCATATATGTCAAACATATCCATTGACCCTCCATTCACCGTATGGAAGCCAAACGAGTGTAATTTAGGTCTCTATCGGAAAAACTTTTTTTTTTTTTTTTTACTATTACTACATAGTAAAGCGCAATTGACTGTGTAAGACATCCTGTAAAAATCATAAAGCATACGGGATACGATTATCTAACTTGGATGTCTATGGTGACGTATGCACTGGATGCCTATACAGGGGCATGCGTGGCGGTTATTTCTGCCTATACGGGGACAGCCTTCTATAGGTGAAATAGGTCTTGTAATCCTCCCGACACACACATAGGCTCGACTGTAATGTGAACAGAGCCTACAGGCGCTCATACGTACGTAAGAGAGCGGCCCACTATCTCATGTACAGAGGTGTGCTGACTCTCTGATGACAGAAGTATCAGACATGCTGGATTTCAACAAGCCTGATCCTTTCATGGCGGTCTGAGAGCGCCTTACTCTCCACTGAGAACACATGCATGCTCAGCACAACTCAGAATGAATGTATATGAGGGGAGGGGGTTGGGGGCTGCCAACTGAACGAGCTACCATAGCGGCAGACCATGCGACTGCTATGGGGCCCAGGACAAGAGGGGGCCCAGTCTTAGTTGGGATCATCTCCTCTTCTACTGGAGGTGAAAACTTGGTCAGGACTCTACCCTCTAAAGAAACAACTTTTAGCAAATGAGGCAGTGGAAAAATGGCCCAAGGGTCATTGGAAAAGATTTAGGCACGTTGTGTCCTGTGTGGGGGCCTGGTGTGATCCTTGCTATGGGGCCCTTACTTCTATATGTACACCACTGCATGACAGTTATGGATTTTGGATACAGAGCTGGGGACCTGAGCTGTGTATCTTTGCTGTACACTGCATTGAGACCCATGCCTCTGTATACCGCCACATAATGCCAGGATAGAAGTACTCACTGAGGATTTCAAGGCCTCAATGACGGCCTTTAGAGCTTCACATTCATTAGTCAGCGCTTGGACGACGGCATACTGCTCCCTCCTCAGGGTGTCGGCTTCACTAATGTGCCTGGCTTCCATGTCAAGGATCTCGGCCGCGTGGAGCTCTTGCATCTGTCCGATTTTATCCGTGTAGCACTCCATAATTTCGGCCACTTCCTCGGACGGGTGGCTCAGGCGGGCAGACTCCGGCTCTTTCTGGACTCCTATGTGCTTGTGGTGGACCCGCGAGGTCTGGTTGCCGTTGTTAACACTGGGGACTATGTCGGTCTGTGATGAAGATGATGTGGACCTGTCTCTGGTGGTCCATCCTGGGCTTCTCACGCTATCTGTGAAATCTACACCCGACATGGCTTGTTCCTCCTCTTCTTCAAGTTCTTTCTTCATGTAAAACGCCAACTTCTCCTCGGCATGACCAAGACATTTCTTCACCTCCCGGAGATCTTCCTCGAGATGTGCCAAGTTGGATTCTTTGACCTGTGAGGATTACATTTCAAGGGAGATGAACATCGATATGACATGGAGGCAGCCATATGGAGGTGCCTAACAAGTACTGTCCATGAGGTCGCCAAAGGGATGGGGTTTTCAAGCTTGAATGAATAAACCTTAAAGGGGCTGTCCAGAATTAGGAAAACATGGCTTCTTCACTACCAAATGTCCACAGGATGTATGTGGTATTACAGCCGCATTCACGTCAATGGAGCTGAGCTGTGTTACCAGACACAACCCACAAAAAAAAAAGGAGCCAAATTTTCCTAAATCTGGACAACCAAGATGGCAGAACAGAAAATTCTTAAGACTTAAAGGGAGTCTGTCACCTCCCAGGCCCCTATAAAGCACTAAAATAGCCCCATAGCACATGCTCTAATAAATGCAACGTTACCTTTTGCGGCTTCTTTTGACCTTCAGAAACGCCAAAAACGCACTTTTAATGGTATGCAAATGAGGTATCGGAAGAGCCCGGAGGCGGGGTTCACCGGGCTCGAGCCCGGGCTCCTGTCCTTATTTGAATGAATTCCCCGCCCCAGCTACTTGCCGCACCCGCCCTCCACGTATCTCGGGTCCTCCCTTCCTTCCATACAAATCCCGCGCCTGCGCAGCCTTCTGCCGGGACGGCGCATGCGCACTAGGTACGGCGATGCCGTGCCCAAAGTGGGCATCACAGTGCGTTTTTGGCGTTTCTGAAGGTCAAAAGAAGCCGCAAAAGGTAACGTTGCATTTATTAGAGCATGTGCTATGGGGCTATTTTAGTGCTTTATAGGGGCCTGGGAGGTGACAGACTCCCTTTAAGACTTTAGATTTCAATTCCTCATCATAGATTCAAGATCATTCAAGATCACTGCTTGTTGTCAGTGAACACTCAGGTGTGGAAAACCTGTCCTGGCCAAGCACTGTTCACATGGCTGCAGTTTTTAGAATAGTTAGTATTCAAATTAGCTCTCCTCTAGAAGGAAGAGAACGCTCTCTTTTGTGCCACCTATAGGTACCTACCCTGTACTTGAATGTCTACCCCATAGTCATCCCACCCAGCCAAACTGACGAGGAGCAAAAACTGAGCAGTCTGCTGATGGGACAGGAGGGGGTGTCTTGGGTATGTCGGACATTTTTCAAGGGACTTTTGGGGGGGTCAGACATTGACCTATAGGTGGCACTAGAGAGACAGCTTTCTTACTTCTGGAGGAGAGCTAATTTGCATACGTCTTCCCAGAAAGCACTGCTCCGGATCACCTCAAGGAAAGTTAGTACCTTCCCAGAATTCATAAGGATCAAGACGTTTAGCCTGAAGTGAAGCTAGCAAAGAGATTTGTATGTTCACATAGGATTGCCCATCTCATGCAGAGAGAAGATGTCAAGATCAGGTGTGGGGATCTCAGAACTCAGATCTCGCTGGTCTAAGCTTTTGATATGTCTCTATGACATATCAAAAGTTTTGCGAACAGTTAGTGACCCTTTAAGGCGGTGCAGAGGCAACAGCTGCATCCAGGCCCTGGTGACTAATGAGACCCAAAGTCTCCTCTGCCACATACCAGTACTACAGACGGCACATGGTAGGTGGGGACCCTGGAACAGGGGCTTTACATCAGTCAGCGCTGCCCAACTGCACCCAGGACCCCGATACTAGTAATCTGTAGTCATCAGGACACTATTTTGGAGGGTCGGCATTGCTAATATGAAGGTCAAGCAGCATGTCCCCACCATTAGCTCCTCTTGCAGCTTCTCGGCCACCTCTCGGTAATGGCACAGCTCTTCTTTAGTAGCCGTCGCTTCTGCTTTGATACTTTGCAGCATGTTTTCCAGATCGGTCATAGTGTTGCCCTCAGACTGTTTAACCATTCCCTACGGATACACGGAAACACGAGAGCGTAAGTCAGAAAACCAATTTGTAATATGAGAGAGTAAATCACAAAACCAAATGTACTGCACAGAGGGATAATTTAAGAGGTACATACAAGTCTGCAACCATTTGCTTTACTGCTCTTAGGCTACTTTCACACTAGCGTTTCTATTTTCCAGTATTGAGATCCGTCATAGGGTCTCAATACCGGAGAAAAACGCTTCAGTTTTGTCCTCATTCATTGTCAATGGGGACAAAATGTAACTGAACAGAATGGAATGCTCCAAAATGCACTCCGTTACGTTGGGAAAGCCACAAGCTGCGGTTTTCTTTCCGTCATGGGATGAGGAACAAGACGGATCCGTCGTGATCCACAATGCAAGTCAATGGGACGGATCAGTTTTCTCTGACACAATCTGACACAGTAGAAAACGTCCCCCACTGACTTTCAATGGAGTTAATGATGGATCCGTCTTTGTTATAGATAATACAACCAGATCCGTTCATAACGGATGCAGACTGTTGTATTATCAGTAACGGAAGTGTTTGTGCTCAGCCCTGCCGGATCTAGCAAAAACACTAGCATGAATGTAGCCTAATGCAACTAAAACAAAAAAATGAAAAAAATAATTTTGGGTCTGCAGCTACTACACAGAGCTTAGTGTTTCCATGGTAACAGACTACAAAGAACCTCCGTGTAGTCTGATCTTGCAGTCATGTGTTACTCTCCCTCTACTGTCAATAAAAAGAGGGAGCAGAGGGAATGGAGGGACATGTACCTGAAGGATGCATCTATTTAGGGTTTTACTTGTAGCCTGTCCATAGTGACACATTGCTCTGCATAGCTGCTGTATACACACTTCTCTGGGCCCACTTCCAGATCATTCAGCTGGGGGTGTCAATACACAGGCACTAATTAACTGCCTTGGCATTTATGGTTTCCTTTAGCCAGACTAAACTAATGAATTAAAGGGTTTTTTGGGGATTTTACCACTGATAACCTCTCCTCAGGATAGGTCATCCGTATCTGATCGTTGGTGGTCCAACACCCGGGACCCCCACTGATCAGCTATTTGAGAAGGCACTGGTGATCCCGTGAGCCCTGCGGCCTTATCTCCGCTTCTCCTAGGCCAGTGATGTCACGTTCATCAGTCACGTGGCCTAGGAGCAGCTCAGCCCTATACAAGTGAATGGGGCTGAGTGCAATACCAAGCACAACCACTATACAATGTACGGCGCTGTGCTTGGTGATCGGGGAGAAGGTAGCGGCACTCACAGGAGCACCGGTACCTTCTCAAACAGCTGATCGGCGGGGGTCCCCTGGTCGGGTGAGAGGTCCCCAGTAGTAAAATCCTGGAGACCCCACTACAAATATTATTAAACTTCTGCAAGAACAGTCTTTTCACAAGATCATGGTCAGAATAATCTTTTACCTGGGATAGTGCAGAGTCCACAGTGTTTGATTCACCCTCGGCCCGGTTTACATACACATTCCCTCTACTTGTCTCCAAGACGTGCCGCAGTTCTTGGAGTTGTCTCTCCTTCTCTGACGCTTGTTGATTTGCGATATCAACCTGTTCCTGTTCCGCATGTAGCTGCTCATGGAGGTCGGACAGCTGCTTCTCCAGCTCTAACAGTCTCAAAGAGAGTGCAGACAGCTTTACCTCTGCTTCCTCCTCCATGGAAGATTTAGCAAGATGAGTCTGCGATCCTCTGGCTTCTTCCTCCAGCACGCCAGGTCTATCAACCTCATGCAACTGTTTTGTGTGCGCTTGGACGGCTTTAAGCTGGGCGTCACTCACAAGAGCTGCAGCCACTTTTTCCCTGAGTGTGTCCTCCATGGCCAACATCATTTGACCGTGTTGATCGCTTTCGGCTTTGACTTGCTCTCTTAGCGTTTCGATCTCTTCTAAATACAGCAAAATCTCCAAGTCTTTCTCTTTGACAACTTTTTGCATTTCCTGCAACTCAGACTCCATGGCGTCTATTGTGTTCTGCATCATCTCCTCTACAGAGGTCCGCAAAACTTGGTTTGCTAAGTGCTGTGCAGTCTTATCTCTCAGTACTTCCTCTACACCATCATGAGTTTCATCTCCACTAGACTTGCTTTGCGAAGAACCTTGGCCGTCTATATTGTCCTTGGCCCTTAGTAATTGCCTTGAGTCTTCCTTTCCATCTACGGACTTGGAGATAGTGGTCTCACCATTCATCAGCTGTCTCAATTCCTTCTCCTTATCTTCACTTTCCAACTTGGCTTTAGAGGACTTCTTCAGCTCTGCTTCTCCCAGTTGTTGGTTTAGCGATTCAATCACATCATGAAGTCGTCCAATCTCCACTGATTGCTGGTTTACTAGGTTTTGTTGGTTTAGATACTGCTTTAATTCAGAATCCTTCTGTTGTACAACATTTTGAAGCTCTTGTAACCGTGACTCCATGTTGTGGATAATATTTTGTGTGGTCTCCTCTGTGGATGTGGACAATGCTTGGTCGACCAAAGGCTCTGCTTGCCTCTCGTTAAACTCTGCTTTCAGGTCGCCTTCCATCTTCACGTCTTCGTGTATTTTATACTCTTTTAGCTGCTCTAGTTCTTCCTTTAACCTAGTCACTTCCATTTTTGTTTCTTCAAGTTCTGCTTGCATGACATGGTTGCCATCATCATCTTTTTGGACTTCTCTGTTTTCTGTAGGAGTCAGTTTATGGCTTGTTTGACTTTCCCCATCCTTTGTTGTGGCACCAGAATCCATCTTGACCTTCATCTCTGCTTTCGAGAAATCTCTGATCACCACCTTCAGCTCTTCAATCTCTTCTGTTTGTTGGCTGAGCAGGTCCTTCTGACTCTCACACTGCAACAATTCTGCATCCTTGAGATTTATTATGTTTTGGAGCTCTTGCACACGTAGCTCCATGTCATTTGTAGTAGTCAAGGTGGTTCCCTCTCCTATTCGAAGACCGCCTTCCTGACTTTCTATTAAAGCATCTTGGTGTTGTGTTTGACTCACTACATCTTTTGTTTTGATGTTTTTTATCTTTTCTAGTTCTTCTTTTAACAAAGCATTTTCAATTTTAGTGTCCTCAAGTTCTGCTTGTAAGGCATCACCACCATCTGAGCTTTTTTGAACCTTATCCTTCGTTGCGATGTCGGAATACATTGACATTTGCTGCTTTTCTTTTGTCAGATCCTCCTGGACCTTTTTCAGCTGTTTGATCTCTTTCGCTTGCTGGTCGAGCAAGTCTTTCTGATTCACATACTTCAATAACTCTGCGTCTTTAAGATGTATAACATTTTGAAGCTCTTGTATCTGTAACTCCATGCTAACGATGGTCTCATCCATGGATGTAGTCAGAACTGGAGTTTCTTTTGGTGACTCCATTGCCTTTTTAGACAAAGTTTGTTCTATTTCAGTCACTGGAGACCCTTCAATTTTTTGAGATTCCTCGATGTTCTCTACATGTATAGGGCTTTTCAACAATTTTTGATTTTCCAGCTCTTTTTCCAATAGGACCATCTCTATTCTAGTCTTCTCAAGTTCTGCTTTCATTCTAGCCAGCTCACCATCATCTTGGTCTACCTTCTGCCAAAGTATTCCTGTTTGTTCTAGATCAGTCACTGGGGTTCCTTCCACTCTACTTTCAATTTTCTTAGACTCCTCGCTGTTCTTTACGTCTATAGGCCTTTGCAACAATTTGTGCTTTTCCAAACTCTTCTTCCAACAGGGCCATCTCCTTTCTAGTCGTCTCGAGTTCTGCTTTCATCCTAGCCAGCTCCCCCTCATCTTGGTCTACCTTCTGCCAAAGTATTCCTGTTTGTTCTAGATCAGTCACTGGGGTTCCTTCCACTCTACTTTCAATTTTCTTAGACTCCTCGCTGTTCTTTACGTCTATAGGCCTTTGCAACAATTTGTGCTTTTCCAACTCTTTTTCCAACAGGGCCATCTCCTTTCTAGTCGTCTCGAGTTCTGCTTTCATCCTAGCCAGCTCCCCCTCATCTTGGTCTACCTTCTGCCAAAGTATTCCTGTTTGTTCTAGATCAGTCACTGGGGTTCCTTCCACTCTACTTTCAATTTTCTTAGACTCCTGGCTGTTCTTTACATCTATAGGCCTTTGCAACAATTTGTGCTTTTCCAACTCTTCTTCCAACAGGGCCATCTCCTTTCTAGTCGTCTCGAGTTCTGCTTTCATCCTAGCCAGCTCCCCCTCATCTTGGTCTACCTCCTGCCGAAGAACTTCGGTGTTTTCAATGAAAGTTTCCCTTTGACTTTCCTTCGCTTCCTTGACCGTTCTCTCGGCATCTCCCAATTCCTCTTGTAAAATTTTGACCACACCGTTTAGCCGCTCTATTTCCTGGTTTTCGAGGAGGGAAGATGCATTTGTCACCGCCATGAGCTGTGACTCTTTCTCGTGGAGGGTTCTCTGCAGGTCTTGCAACTGAATCTCAAGTCGTTGTATTGCATCCTTGGAAGCCTCTTGCACAGACGCAAGCAAAGCTTCCACTGCCAAGTACTGAGCAGTTCGCTCTCTTAATTCTTCAGTCAACTTCTCAGTATTGACTTTCTCATCTCTATCCTTCTTCACAAGGTTTTCTGAAGGCTCCATATTTTTTTCAAGTTCTTCAACATGTTGGATTTCAGGCTGGGCTGTAACCATCTCCTTGTTCAGGGGCGTTTCTTCAGCATTACTTCCTTCAGTTTTTTGAGGTAGGTTAAGTTTTTTGGGGCTTACAGAACTTTCCATTTCTGTAGTTTTTTGCTTATTGTCTTGAAGTTCAATCTGAAGTTTTTTAATGGTCTCTTCCAGATCTTTCATGACTAGAGTTCGCTTCTCCAGCATTATAATTTGCTCATCCTTCCTTTTAATAACATCCATCATCTCTTTCAATCTGGACTCCATACTCTGCAGAGTAACTTGCATGTCCTCCGGTAAGGGCTCAGACAATTGCTTTGAGGAGACTGTGGAGATCTCGTTCCTCCTTTCGGTGTTATAAGCGTTCTCACGCTGCACCACCATATTGTTCACCAGTGGTTTACTTACATCCTCTTCTTCCATGTTCATAAATGAAGCGTCTCCTTGACCAATAACCGGCTGTGAAATCCCTTTCTTGTCAGCCATGTCTTCATATTGGTGTTTATCAGTGAAGTCCACAGTGACTTTCCGCTCTATACGAGACAACTCTTCTTGCAGTTTTTCTATGACTTCATTCAGCTTTTCGATCTCCTCTTCGCTGTTCCTCTTCAGCCGCTCCTGGTCGCTCTTCAAGCATTTAATCTGGCTTTTATACGCCTTAATTTGTTCATTTTTCTCTTCAATCACCTGAAAGTTAAGGGAAAATGAATTAAACTTATGATGAGTTACTTCTTCCTGTTTAATGTCATTTTTGTTATTGAGGCCCCAGATACAGGGCCGTTGTTTTTGTACTGGTTTTATGCATCTCAAGATTTTCCATTATGCATAATGTAAAAACAACGCATAAATGTTTGTTTATTTTATGTTTTAAAATCCTAAGAAAAAGATGTTTGACAAAAAAAAAAACGGTTCCACTTTTATCCAAAATACATAAGAAAATAACGTATAATGTACAAGTCTTTACATGAGCCACCTTTTTAAAAGGAACCTGTCAGCAAGACCATATGATCCTACCTGCTGCGAGAATAAACTAGTGACAGGTCTCATAATTCTAATAATTCATGTTTAAAGGCTATGTACACCTTTCGAGTCAATCTTTTATGATTGCATTTAACTTATTTTTGGCTAAAAATCATATTTTCAATTGGTCTTTATTAAAAATAATGAGCTGTTCAGTCACAAAGGGTTAACTGTTTGTCTAGCTGGATGACTGGTACTTTCACTTTCAATATCTAATTACCTTTATCTGTAAACAACTGAGAGGTCATAAACACTTATTTAAGCCACATTCTTATCAGTAAGGTAAGGATTGAGCTTTAATGAGTGTTTATAAGGTCAGAGAGAAGAGATAAGCTGTCCGTCTGCTCCGCAGGTGATGGAATTGAGAAAAAATCCACAGGCAGCTAGTAGAGCATCTCAGCTCTGTACACAGAAAAGGATTCCATATTGTTAATAAAGACCAATTGAAAAAGTGATTTTTAGGTCAAAATAAGTTCAATGCAATAATAAAAAAAAATTGCCCCCAACGGTGTACATAGCCTTTAACCCTAAGACAGTGACACGATTTACAGAAAACATTGTTTTAAAGGAACAATTAACCCAAAAATGAATGTTGGAAGTAAACACTGTCATCAATGTCAGATAGTTATGGGTTCCGCCTCTGGGACCCAAATCTACCTCCAAAGTGTGGCCCCCCAAAGTGAATGGAGAGCAGCTGCACATGTGCTGCACCCCTCTGTTCAGCGGCATGGAAGTTATCAAAATAAAAGAGCCCTAGCTCGGCTACTTTGGGCAGTCTCATGGCGGTGAATGGAGCGGTGACTGCACTTGCACACCACTATGGGACTTCAGAAACTAACTGGACATGCTGGAGACTACTCTCTGGAGATAGGTGCGGGTCCCACTTCAGAGACCCACTCCTGACATTCATAGCTTATCCTAGTGATAAGCCAACCCCTTTAACGTTTCATATATCGAAGCCTCACGGATTCACCATCGCGGAAAATCCATCTTATGTTGACGTCACGTCGTTTACCCTATTTCCCATTTGGTCTACAGACAAGGAGGTAACTTCCATAGGTCAGGACGGAGGAGGTGCTACGGACGGGGCCAGAACTATTTGCCTCCCTAGCACATGGGCAAACTCCAAATTCCAGGGAGAGGAATAGTTTTGGCTACGTCCACAGGACCTCCCTCATCCTGGGCTGTAGAAGTGACGGCTACATCCATAACCCAAACTGAAAACCCGATAAAGAATGTGATGTGAGCGGAAGCAAGATCTTCAGAAGAGAAGCGTCATGTGACTGGGTTCCCAAGTGTCTTATTCACGTAACTTTGAGATGAAGAAATTATCTTCTACAAGCGATATATCACTAATTAAAGGTGGTTTGGGGGTCTTCTAGCTCCTTAGAAACCCCTTTAAAGCTTCTGCTGATTTATTCCATTTTTGGCTCGGGGTTCGAAAACATAACCAAGGGGAACAACCTTTTTTTCCTACTTAAGACAGAGAAGAGTGTCGAGGCTCCCGCCACAGCCAGTTGTCTTACGCCTGTACACAAGATATTGAGGAGAAGGAGGAGGGGGGACTCCAGTCTATGAATGCTGAGAAGTACCAGAGATATGGATGATAAATCACCTTGTTATCTGTTGCTGCCTCCAGTTGTGCCTGCAGTTTTCCTATTTGCTCATTGAGGAGGTCGATTTCCTGGTCTTTCAACAGCAACAATTCCTCCGTTTTTCCAGGTTTGGGATGAAGCAGTTGAGAAGAGAGGGTTTCCGGATGTTCATGTTGTGTGTTTTCCACTTCATCCTTAAGTAAAGCAGATACTTCGACTTAGAGCCTATTTCACTCACATTGCAAATTTGTGCTGCTGCCAGAAAAACTGCAGGAGCCTCGGGACAGATTTATTAAAGAAGAACTCCCGCCAAAAATTTTATTCCATGTCCTGCTAGAAATGTACATGATGTAATCTGTAGTGAATGTCATTTTCTTACCAGTGTCTGTATTTTGGACTTATATTATCCTGAAGTTTCTTATCTGTGTCATGTGACTAGGAATTAGACTCACCAACTCACACAGAGACTTATATGTGGACAGGAAGTCTAATTTTCTATGCATTCCTATGGGAGCCTCACTTTCAGTCTCATAGGAATGAATAGAGCAGTGACTGGCTTCCTGTCCTGGGTCAGTTGGAGGTCAGGGAGTTGGTCACATGACCCAGCTACAATAAGAAGAGAGGTTATTACTCACAATTACAGTCTCTGATAAGAAAATGACATTCACTACAGATTATATCATGCACCTTTCTAACAGGTCAGAGAATAAAATTTTTTGCGGGAGTTCTTCTTTAACGGTGTCCTACTTTGCACTGTTTAAGAACACGAATCACGGTCTTGATATTAGACAAATTTACTATTCTGGCACATGGATCTTTGTAGATTTGGAGTATTGTAAATCCTGTGCCAGATTTAGACTAGAATTCCGGGCGTGCACCAGAAATTTGTTCATGTGCCAGAATTTTGTCTGTGCACCCAAAAAATACCTGTCTTGTCTAAGTTTACTCCACCTATAAGTTGACGTACAGTAGTTTCACTCCAAAAATGTGGCAACATTTTGGATCATGGAGCTGCTTTTAGGACACACCCCTTTCAGTGAAGCCACACCCCTTGCACAAAAAAACTGGCACATTTTCAATAGTAAATCTGCCTCATTGATCGTAAGGCGATTTTTTCCCCTTAGTTATAATGCGATATATAAAAAAGAACATAAAAAAACAGGTTTAGTGGCCCATTATAAACCAATGGGGTCAACATCTCTTAGATTAGATAAGCCTTAATACTAATTGCTCTTTTGCTGGACATTGCTGATTATTCCTGACTGACACTGTGTAGGTGGATGAACACGAGTCTATTCCAATCGTCCTTAAGAGGACCTTTCACCTCTCCTGACATGCCTGTTTTAATATCTTCATACATTCCCCATGTAATAACAATTCTGGAACATCTATTCTTATGTCTGTATGTTGTGTCATTCCTTTATTATTTCTACTAGAAGTTATGAATGAATTGCTAGCAGTCTGCAGTAAGGGAACAGAGGGGAGGTAACCAGTTGGGGGTGTGTATCTGCACAGACTCACTCTATCCAATCAGTGCTGTCATTGTCAGACTGTGCAGGTACACGCCCCCAACTGGTTACCTCCCCTCTGTTCCCTTACTGCAGACTGCTGGCAATTCATTCATTACTTCTAGTAGAAATAATAAAGGAATGACACAACATAGAGACATAAGAATAGATGTTCCAGAATTGTTATTACATGGGGAATGCATGAAGCTATTAAAACAGGCATATCAGGAGAGGGGAGAGGGTCCTCTTTAATCCGTGGCCCTAACCCCAACTGTGCTCAGAGTGCTTGCGGGCTGTCAGGCATGTTTGGAGCTGCAGTTTTTTGCCACAGCTGGAGGGCCACATGTTGGAGACCACTGATCTATTCCATGCTTATCGCACCTTCAGCACTTTATTCTCCTGCTCCATTTCTTGCAGGCGGGTGTGCGCCTCCTTCTTCTGGATCTCCAGCTGCATGTGAAGCTGCTGAACCTCTTCGTTCTTATTTTCCAGCTCTTCCCTGAACTGCTCGAGCTGCTCCACCAGGTTTGTGATCTGCGGGACAAAACCACGAAAGAATGAAGCTGCGAAGCAGGAGTTCTGCTCATCTGTCCTACAGATATGTACCGTATGTACTAATAGGTACACATTGCTGAATAAAGGTGGAGGTGGGAGAAAAAACTGGCTGCTGGAACGCCTGGGGTAGACTGATCTAATCCTGAATGATTCGGTCCCCTCTCCCCCACCACATGACATTTTGGAACAATCTAAATAAATTCAAGAGGCTCTGTCCCCTCTACTGACATGTCTGTATTAGCAACTACTCATATTCCCTCCAAAATAATTTTGGAGCATGTATTCTTATAACTCTATGTTGTGTCCTTCCTCTTTTAATCCTCCTAGAATAAATTACCGACTGGGTGTTACAATTTACCTTGCCAAAGGAGTGGGTGGACTACAGGACCCAGAAAGATTATCAAAATTAGGCTTATTCACTTTAGAAAAAAAGACGACTGAGGGGAGATCTAATAACTATGTATAAATATATCAGAGGTCAGTACAGAGATCTCTCCCATCATCTATTTATCCCCAGGACTGTGACTGTGACGAGGGGACATCCTCTGCGTCTGGAGGAAAGAAGGTTTGTACATAAACATAGAAGAGGATTCTTTACGGTAAGAGCAGTGAGACTATGGAACTCTCTGCCTGAGGAGGTGGTGATGGTAAGTTCACTAAAAGAGTTCAGGAGGGGCCTGGATGTATTTCTGGAGGTAATAATATTACAGGTTATAGTTACTAGAGAGGGGTCGTTGATCCAGGGAGTAATTCTGAAGCCTGATTGGAGTCGGGAAGGAATTTTTCCCCTAAAGTGAGGAAAATTGGCTTCTACCTCACAGGGGTTTTTTTGCCTTCCTCTGGATCAACTTGTAGGATAACAGGCCGAACTGGATGGACAGATGTCTATTTTTCAGCCTTATAAACTATGTTACTATGTGTAGTAGAAATAACACAGGAACAGTATATGCAGTACCAAATACAACCGATGCCCAAGACTGTTCCGACAACAAAAAAAACACATTAAAAAAACCCTTTTTTTTCTAATATCAGACAACCTCTTTGAAGGGGTTATCCAATCTCTATAATGCCATCTCTAACTCCTAGCTGCTAGGGAGGCTTGTCCCCGTCATGGCCGGCTATTGGCTGGCCTCTCTGCGACAGGGAGATGCAGCGGTAGCCGTGCGGGGATCAGAAGCGATGCAGGTACCAGGGGGCAGGGTAACTATAACCAATATGAGGGGCCTGGGCATTGGGGGGGGTGGCTGTGTCTTTATAAGGGTTAACCCCTTTAAGATCACACCGGATGATAATAATAGACGTGGATTTTAAAGAAGAACTCCCGCAAAAATTTTATTCCATGTCCTGCTAGAAATGTACATGATGTAATCTGTAGTGAATGTCATTTTCTTACCAGTGTCTGAATTTTTGACTTCTGTCATCCTGAAGTTTCTTATCTGTGTCATGTGACCAGCAATTAGACCCACCAACTCACACATAGACTTATGTGTGGACAGGAAGTCTAATTCTCTATTCATTCCTATGGGAGCCTCACTTTCAGTCTCATAGGAATGAATAGAGCAGTGACTGGCTTCCTGTCCTGGGTCATTTGGAGGTCAGGGAGTTTGTCACATGACCCAGTTACAATAAGAAGAGAAGTTATTACTCACAATTACATTCTCTGATAAGATTACATTCACTACAGATTACATCATGAACCTTTCTTAGGCTACTTTCACACTAGCGTTTTTAAATTCCGGTATTGAGTTCCGTCAAAGGGGCTCAATACCGGAAAAAAACGCTTCAGTTTTGTCCCCATTCATTGTCAATGGGGACAAAACTGAACTGAAGACAACGGAATGCTCCTGAAAGCATTCCTTTCCGTCTTCAGACCGGAGAACAAACCGCAGCATGCTGCGGTTTGCTCTCCGGTCCAGGCATCCGCACCAAGACGGATCCGGAATGACCCCCAATGCAAGTCAATGGGGACGGATCCGTTTGGTGTGGACACACCAGTAATCCGGATCTGTCCTCCATTGATTTCCAATGGGGGGTCATTCCGGATCCGGCATACATACACACAGACTACATACAAACAAACATACAGACATACATACATACTCACATACTCCCGGGACGCCGGCAGCAGGTCTTCACGCGCCTCCTGCACGCTGCGATGACGTTTCCCCACTGCGCCCAGCAGAGGGCGCTGTGGGGAATCGTCATCACTGCGCGCAGGAGGCGCGTGAAGACGTTCTGGACTGCAAAAAACGGACACATGCACCCAGCACGGATCCATCACGGAAGCATCACTGACACCTTTTCACAGATTTGAGCACAGAAACGGACGAGTGAATGAGGCGTTAGAGACCACTTTCTGGGACACTTCCTGGGTATCCCAGGCTTGGATTGATCTTCCACATACTACGGAAAGGAAATTCATGGCTGTAAATAAGCGCCGGGCACTAAAATCCAGGGCCACAGCAGGGTCATGGGCAGCTGGTGAATGTGTAATATGATGATTTGTACTCTTAGGAGCTCACGTCACCTCCTTCTCTTTTTCTGTCTATGGCTTCTCTCTCCACCTGCAGCTGAGCTTCCAGTGGCATCTCTCCCCTTACTCCCACGACAATGGAGGGTCTTCTGTCTTCCACCTTGGAAATAAATTCGGAGTTAGGCCTCATGCACACAACCCATTCCTGTCCATCCCTGTATCATTTTTGGTAGGTACTAACCACTGCCTACCAGGAACTCCCCACAAGACCAGCCATTTTGGAGATGCTCTGGCGTCTAGCCGCCACAATTTGGCTCTTGTCACTCAGATCCTTACTAATTTTTCCTGCTTCCAACACATAAACTTCAGGAAATGACAATTCGCTTTCTGACTAATACATCTCGCCCCTTGACAGGAGCCATTACCACGACATAATTGTAAGGCTACTTTCACACTAGCGTTTCTCTTTTTCGGTATTGAGATCCGTCATAGGGTGTCAATACCACCTTCATTGTCAATGGGGACAAAACATAACTGAACAGAACGGAATGCTCCGGAATGTATTTCGTTCCGTTTGGTTGCGTTCCCAGACCGGAGTGCAAACCGCAGCTTTCTTTCCGTCATGGGATGCGAAGCAAGACGAATCCGTCATGATCCACAATCCCTGTTCTGGCTGTCGGATGGACCCAAAAAAAAACGGTACTTGCCTGGCTGAAACCCGGTATTAATAACGGAAAGTGGCCGGATAACCACTGGATCCCATTATAGTCCATGGGGATTTGGTAGTGAATAGCGGTATATGGTGAGTGCCAGCAGGCGGTTCTCTGCCAGAGCAGCCTGCTGGATTTCATAACGCAGATGTGAACTTACCCTAGTGGCGCTTTCACACCTGCATTTAGTTTTTCATTCTTCTGATGTGTTGGAAGAACAGAAAATTGAAAAATAGAACTGATCCGTCTTATTTTGAGCATTGGTCGTGATCAGTTTGCATCCGGGTTACGTTATTTTTGACGGGAGAAAAATGACTGACGTCCGACAGAACTGACACAAACAGTTGTAAAGTGATCACAACTAATGCTCAAAAATAACTAATGTCTGACATAATGGACACAAACTGCTGCAACTGAGGCTCAAAATTAGGCTACTTTCACACTGGCGTTTTTGCTGGATCCGGCAAGGTTCAGAAAAAACGCTTCCGTTACTGATAATACAACCGTCTGCATCTGTTATGAACGGATCTGGTTGTATTATCTGTAACATAGGCAAGACGGATCCGTCATTAACTCCACTGAAAGTCAGTGGGAGACGGATCTGTTTTCTATTGTGTCAGAGAAAACAGATCCGTCCCCATTGACTTGCATTGTGGGTCATGACGGATCCATCTTGCTCTGCATCCCAGGACGGAAAGAAAACCGCAGCATGAGAACGGAACGCATTTTGGAGCGCTCCATTCTGTTCATGTAACGTTTTGTCCCCATTGATAATGAATGGGGACAAAACTGAAGCGTTTTTTTTTTCCGGTATTGAGACACGACAGATCTCAATACTGAAAAATAGAAACGGATCAGTTATTTTTCATTTTTCAGTTCTTCTGAAGGCGCCTTCATACGCGGCAGATTTTGTGGCAGAAAATTCCACAACTGAAAATCAGTTCCTTTCATTTGAAGCACATGGATTTCTGCAAGCCCCGTTAAGGTGAATGGAACTGATTTTCAGTTGTGGAATTTTCTGCCCAAAAATCTGCCGCGTGTGAAGGCGCCCTAACGGATCAGAAGAACGGAGAGCTAAACGCAGATGGGAAAGAGCCCTAAGGAGTTGTTACTGTATGCGGTGAGCTACAGGGTGCGAGGACGTGGTGCGGTGAGCTACATGCAGCGGAGACTCACCTTCTGTAAGCTGTCAGTGCTGATGATCAGCGCCTGCTCCAGCTCCCGAATCCTGCACTCCAGCTTCTCAATCTCCTCGTTCCTCTCCTGCACGTCTCGCTGCAGCTGCTCTTTGCACAGCAGAAGTTCACTGCACTTGTCCGTCTTTTCCTTAAGGGTGCTTTCTAGTTTTTCCACCTGACAGTGACCCACATCAAGAGAAATATCAATTAAAAAAAAAAAAAAAGAAAGATGACGATGTATCTGCACTTTTGCAACTATTTTATTGCTCGTTTTGTGCACACAGCTCCACTGCAAAAGTATGTTTCCCCGTGGTTACAGACTACACATAAACCTGTGTGGGGTCTGATCCTGCACAGAATATAGATCTCCATGCACAGTGACCTCTACACTCATCACAGAGACTAACTCCACTCTCCCATAGAAGTCAATGGGACATGCTCCCCTGTTCTCAGCTCAAAAACAGTGCGATCCCTGTCCACGGGCAAAACACAGAGACAGGTGTGCCCATTGGTCATTTTTCCTAATCCTGGAAGCCTCTTTAGGACAGGATCACATTTCTGATATCTTGGCAATTATCGCTTGATGTTGTGACTTTCATACAGAATATTGCCATCTTCTATTGATTTCTATGGACTTTCATAGCAACGACAGTTGCATTGCGCAGTAACGTTCACAACCACAATCAGTGTTGTCACACACAAACTGTACTCTATGTCAGGGATCAGAAACCTTCGGCACTCGGTGAAACTACAACTCCCATCATGTACACTTATGCCACTGTTCTTCTAACTCCCATAGAAGTGAAAGAAGGATTCTGGGAGTTGTAGTTTCTGAAGAGCTGGAGTGCCGGAGGCGGCTGATCCCTGCTCTATGTAATTGCTTAAATTGGATTTAACCCATCATTGTGTGCCCTACTGTATATAGCCTGGGCCTTAAAGGGGTTGTCCAGCCCCGACTATTGATGACCTATGTATCCTCAAGATAGGTCATCAATATCTGACACCCGGCACCCCCGCCGATCAGCTGTTTGAAGAGGAGGCGGAGCTCCCTGTGAGCACCAGTTACTCTTCATTACACCGCACTTCATCTCGGAAGTGCAGTGTAATGCAGGCACCACTCCATTCAATCCATGCAATTACACTAGGCCGCCACTCCAGTGGAGACAACGTGTAGAGCTCGCATGGAGCTCCGCCTCCTCGTCTCGGTGGTGCCGGACCGCTGCCGATCAGATATTGATGACCTATCCCGAGGATAGGTTATCCATATTAGGGGCTGGACAACCCCTTTAAAGGTGAGCACTAGAGACAGCACCTACAGTATCTGACATTGACGTATAGGCCTTCAATTTCTGAGAAGGCAATGCCCATTTAATCTCCTGCAGATCTGCTCCATGTTTGGCTGGCTAAGGGGGTGGGATTTAGGCAAGCAGCGGGGCTTATCAATAATTTTATTAAAGGGGTATTCTCATCTTAGACAATGGGGGCATATCGCTAGGATATGCCCCCATTGTCTTATAGGTGCGGGTCCCACCGCTGGGACCCGCACCTATAGCTAGAACGGAGCGGGGGAGCGCTGCGCCTGGAGGACCCCAGGTTTCCGGGGGTCCGGCCACCACCAGGCGCAGCTCCCCGCGCCGCTCATAGAAATGAATGGGAGCCGGGCCGTGCATGCGCGGTGCACTCCCATTCATTTCTATGGAGCCGACGGAAGTAGCCGAGCCAGCGCTCGGCTATTTTCGGCGGCCCCATAGAAATGAATGGAGGGCGGCTGCGCATGCGCAGTGCGCCCTCATTCACTTCGGGGGCTCCGTTCTCGATATAGGTGCGGGTCCCAGCGGTGGGACCCGCACCTATAAGACAATGGGGCATATCCTAGCGATATGCCCCCATTGTCTAAAATGAGAATAACCCTTTAAATGGGGGGGGCTCCTGCTGCAGCCAGTTGTCTTACAGCCAGGCACAGGAGAGTGAGGAGGATGAAAGGGGACATGACCGATCACCAGGAACACACAGAAAAAATGTATTTATATAGTTCTTACTGTAATATTACACAAAGCAGGATCCCGGTAAAGGAGGCAATGAAGGGAGAAAGAGCTGGATTTTTTTTTTTTATGTTTTTGAGTATTTTCTGTGTTTAGTAATAACGTCAGGTTCTATCACTCATGACTGGCAAGTG
Organism: Rhinella marina; assembly: GCA_900303285.1. Taxonomy (NCBI): domain Eukaryota; kingdom Metazoa; phylum Chordata; class Amphibia; order Anura; family Bufonidae; genus Rhinella; species Rhinella marina. The sequence continues at coordinate 20,847 of ONZH01003827.1, read as the reverse complement.
CAGGCTGCCGTCCACCATCTGTTTTACCTACTACCATCGGCGTGATGTCCTCTGCTGCAGCAACACTTCCCAGGAAAATGTCAGCTGGGAATACGACCTCTTACCTCATTGCTCTGGTGATCATTCATGGGTTGATGTCTTTGTGGCATTTTCAGCTGCTGCTCTAGTTTTTGGATTTCTTGTTGAAATACATCCCTCTCGTGTTCCCGATCGACCGCCTGTTCCTGCATGACAAGGATGAACCAGAATCAGGACAAAGCCTCATGAAACGAACACAACAAATGATGAGCTCTGAACCCATGATGGCACAGGCTGACCCTAATAGACTTGTTTTCCATACAGGACTTGATGGCCAGAGCCATGGAGATGCTGTAGCCTGGTTGACCTACTGAAGCGCCATGGTCATCCGGTGCAATGGCTCAGCCCAGACACTTGCTGGTGACAGAAGTTGAAAGAAATACTAGACCAGTCCTGAACAGAGATAACCCTAAATGCCCATATCCTAATCTTGTCTCCCCCAAATGAACTAGCAATCCACTCGCCCGAAACACTGGTGGCCCTGGCTCTGACCCTGGTGAGATGTCACCTTCAATTTCCAGATCACACGTGGACAATCATACACATTTATGTCAAGCTGTTTGTTTTGCTGTTAATACCCATTGTTGTGGAGAATTCCACAGTTAATCTGCTTGTACCGTAAAGAACCCTTTCGAATCCAAATGAAGGCATCTCTTTTCCTCCACAAAGTCTTTTGCACAGTTCATTAGGGAAACTTACCTAGTAATAGCCATAATCTGTGCCGAGTAGACTCAGCCGTTCCCTAGGGTCTAGATAACTCAGGGCTAAATGAAATTATAGCCCTTAATGGGCCTACATTAGGCTTCAGGGCCTACCTGAACCTACCCCTAAAATAACACCACTCCCTAGATTACTTTCCACTGCTGTCCAGGACTTTACTACTGCTGGTCTACACTCAGGATAGGCCATATCTGATTGGATGTTTCGGGGTAGCTCCAGTGCCGGAAGTAGATGTCGGGACTACACAGCTCCGTCCACAGCACCGATCCCTTTGACGTGGATACTGCAGTAACCAGCACCGTTCGCTGCTCAATGGATGGAGCGTCCACTACACAGTGGACAGCGTGTTGGGTGTCAGACCCATGCCAATCAGATATTGATGACCTCTATAATCTCAACCGCGTTTCACCTCTTGTAATATCAGAAACATGCTATGGTTCTTTTTTTACAGTTACACTAATGACGTACTGGTTTACTCTGTCCACTTACCAGAGGGCTTGCATTGACTAGTTTAACAAATCCTAAAAAAATGACCCCATACAAATTCAAAGATACTAATAAGAACCAATCACCTCTATGGTGATCTAGAAGGTGAACGATAGACTTCCGAATAGAATGATTATCTCCTGTCATCTTTCAGATTTATAACTATATTTAACCCCTAAAAAATTGCCAATCCGCATTAGGACATAAGCTACTTTTCACTCTAAAGTTTACTTTTCACCAATTACTCTAACTCCCATTCCTCCTTGGATAGTTTTTTTTTCAATTTACCTCATTTGCAGTTTTCTATTATCCCCCATGCTTGAATCCCACTTCCTGGTTTGTCATGTGACTGGTGTCCCATCATGCCTCAGGGCAGTGAGATGCGTCCTGACATTAGCAGATCCTGTGACACTAACCACACCCCCTTTTCATTACCAATGGCTTTTCCTACACCCTACATTACAAGGCTCCAATAAAGGATGTAATCTATAGAAACTGAAAATCGAAACTGATTTGCCAATGGGTGGGATGGAAGGGTGATAACTTTAGAACAAAGCAGTTTTGGTAAATGGTGGTATCTGTAGAATGGGATATATTATATTAGTGGCACAAACCCTTTAAGGCGCCTTATTCTGCAGTGCCATGTTTTTTATGTGGTTTTACGTTGGTGTCTTGTGGTGCCATGAAGAAGGTGCTCGGATGGCATAACAGCTCCAATGGCCAAAATAGGAAAGAAAACTAAACCCGGTTGTTTAACCCTTTGACTACGGCATGGTGAAAGGGGACTCTCGACTTTGTTGGATCACTGTGTTTCCTGGTGACACGATCTGATCCCTATGCAGTCATCCGCCGGGGGATCCCGAGGGACCCCAGGGTTGACTACAGTACAGAGGTATAATAGTGTAAAATGGATACAATAAACAAAGAAAATGGCTGCTAAAATGGGAAGGAACCCCCCCCCCCCCCAAAAAAAAAAAAAACTGGTCGCTAAGGGGTTAAAGGAGAGCTAAACCTAATGCTTTCTGACTGGACCCCAAATGCCGTCCTCTCCTCAGAGTGCATTCTACAGGAGCACAGATTTCAGACTTACATCTAAGAATCGGCGGGTCTTCTCCAGTTGCTTCTCCAAGGAAAGGTTCTTCTGGCGGAGATCTTCCAGATCAGCGTTCTTCTCTTGCTCCAGTTCCTTGTACCGATTCACCTGCTCTTCCAGCTCCACCTCCAGGACCTTCACATGTTTGTTGAGATCCCCGGAGTCCTTTTCGGCCTGGCGCTGCACCTCGATTTTCTCCTGTAGCAGCTTCTCGGTCTCTTCCAGCAGCTCTGTTAGGTGAAGGTCACAAAGATCCCATCAGTCACAATTCACCGGTGACAACCCCCAATCACAAGTGTCTCGATAACCCGAAGGTTCATGTGAGGAAAAACATTGGATCGACTTGAAGTGTCCAACAAGTGACACCCCGATCTGCCCGACCTGCTGCAGGTGTCCTGTTATATAATTGGTCAGCGCAGCTGAGAACCGGTTTTTATATGTTATAATAGGTTTACCCAATGTGAAAAGATATCTGCAGCATTCACAAATATATATAGTAGGAGCTATGTAATTAAACCTATAAACAATGCACAATGTAGATGAACCATGGCCGCATCATCCACTTTATTGCTGGTCTGACCTACTTACATCCAAATATTTCAGCTGTGGGCAGCTGGGTTGTCCAAGTTATTTTTATATTCTTTGTATGTTTTTAACTAATCAAATATAACAGCTTTGCCATGCACTTTGTGCTTCTACAGCTCCTGCTTTCTCAGATTTCACTCAGGGTCACATGACCTGTGATGTCAGCTTCTCTCCCTGCTCTGCTGATGTTTCGTGCACAAGCCTGAGAGAGCAGACATGTGTCTGTACACGAGAAGTCACTGTGCTGGCCACGCCCCCTGCACTGCTGGCTGCTGCTCTCTACTCTCTCCCTGGATTCTTTCAGATAAAACATGAACCCCTTCAGCCAGCACAGACTCAGGGCTGAAAGCTTTACTGAGTAGCTGCAGGCAGTGAGGAAACAAATGCTGGGCACAGGAGCTGACAGATTAGAGAAGATCTGCAGAGCGTTCCTGTGTGTATCAGCAGTATCATTATACAGCTTGGACTTGTAGTCCTACACATACAACATGCTGCTGTGAATAACAGCAGGCAGACATGTCACTCAGGGCAGCACTTGTATTCACTCCCTTTGCAGAGCAGGGGGAGGGGCAGAGATTATCGTTATTTCATGTAAACAAAGGCCAGAAGAGAAAGAGGGAAATTAGGAAATATATAATTTATTTTGCCTAAAACTTGCTTAACTTAGCTATATATTGCTGCCCATCAGATTTACAATGCTATATATTTTTTTCATAACTCAGACAACCCCTTTAAAGGAATATTCCAGTTTTTATTTTTTTTTCATTTGTTTATATAATAGGAAATCATACAATTTTCTAATATACATGTATTTAAAATTCTGCATACATGTCTTTCTTGTATCAGGCTGTTGGCCCCTATGTGCAGCAGTGGTATAGTCCATGTACCAGTCCTCTGTAATGTATCCATAGCATAACTGAAACATGGCATCAGTCATGTGACACCCTTCACATCATATAATCCCTGAGATTCAGTAAGCACCAGGGTTACATGACATACATGCGCTGGGTCCGCACACATCCATGTGATAAGTAAATAGGACTAGTAGTGGAATAGTGATTTTTTTTATTTTGGTTATCACACTAACTATATTACTGTGTGTTTTATATGGCTGTCTGTCTTTAGGTGATTTGTAAAATGGCTGCCAGTCTCTAGATGATGTTGTCACATTGTTAACAAAATTAAAGGCTATGTACACCTTTGGAGTCAATTTTATTAATGATTGGATTTAACTTATTTTTGGCTAAAAGTCATATTTTCAATTGGTCTTTATAAAAAAAATATTGAGCTGTTCAGTCACAAAGGGTTAACTGTTTTTCTAGTTGTGTGATTGGTACTTTCACTTTGTGCCAGCCATCTAATTACCCTTCTCTCTAAACTACTGAGAGGTCAAACACTTATTTAAGCCACATTCTTATCAGTAAGATAAGAACTGAGCTATAATGAGTGTTTATAAGGTCAGAGAGCAGAGATAAGGAGTCCGTCTGCTCCTCAGATGACGAAAAGGACAAAAAATCCACAGGCAGCTAGCAGAGCATCTCAGCTCTGTACACAAAAAAGGACTCCATATTGTTAATAAAGACCAATTTCAAAAAATGATTTTTAGCTCAAAAAAGTATAATGCAATAATAAAAAAATTGCCCCCAAATGCCGTTTTTGAAGGGAAAAAAGAAGTGTCTGTTTTTTTTATTGCTTAGTATTAGGGAAAGGAAGAGTAAAAGTGAGGGATCTACTGAATCTACATGTGCATTTGAAAGTCGAAAGATTTGTAAATGCCACAAATATTTCCATATTTTTTAACAAAATTTATTTATTTATTTTTTAACTAAAAAATCCAATGTTTTTCCGCAACATGACGAAAGCCAGGACGTGAGGGCCCAGTGCACCGGGTGCAGTCAGGCGTACACTATATATAAACCAATACTTTTTACGCTTTTGAGCAAACTGCAGACTTTCACCGGGTGCTGTTACAAGGGAGAGAGAAACCATCACAAAGGTGATTAATGTGAAACAGGCGAATGAGAAGAAAATCACCAAAACACAAAATGCAATTTTCTTACAAATCGCTGTTTCCAGCGACCCCCTGCCTATGACCATCATCTTACGGGACACAGCGATCATCTGTGATCCAACGCAATAGTGACAAAGCGAGACGAGCAATCTGAGGATTGAGGATTTGCCTCTGTGGATTTGGAAGGGAGGGGAGGCGGAAAGAATTTCCGGATCGCGGGAGGGGAAAGTCACTGTGATTGGTTGATGGATAAGATGATGGTTATTAATTTGTAGAGAAGCGGGTTAAGGAGAGTAGGAGTTTAACCCTTGCTAGCAAAAAGGAGTCAGGAGAAGTGATTAGGCACAGGAGCTGGTAAGTGAGCAGCGGAAAGCCAGAAATGCGTTAGTGCAAGGAACCCGAAAAGCCATAGGATTAGTCCATTCCCAAATCACAGCCATTAAAACACCCGATTGTAGGTCGGCCATGCGGGAGGTACAAACACACCTTCTTCGGGAGCTGCAACGACTGCAGCTTCTACTAAGCCTGGGAGAATAGAGAACAAAAGAAATGCAGTGTAATTCACATGCCGTGTACAGGTCTTCTGCAACTGGAAGGGAGAGAGAGCGGCAATAGGGAAGAACGGGGGGTGAATAATGTGCTGCAAACAGTCAATGTGAATGCTACGTTATTCCCCAAGGCACAGGTCCCGGTAAACTGCCCTGCCAGCCCGATGATGTTCATCAGGACAGGCGGGCTGATAGGAAGCCCCGCCCCCTTGGCTTTACCAGGACGTGTCACATTGAGGGCCTTACCTGAGGAGGAAGGTGAGTGAGAGGGCTCTGGAGACACTATACAACATGTTATACTCCAAGAATGGAAAGAAAACACTTATGTTACAGTAGAAATTATAATTCACGTGGACAGAAAGGAAAGATTGGTCTGCCCTCCTGAACACGTCGGGGTTAATAAATAATTACATTCTCCAATAAATATCAATTCTAGAGCATTTTCTTAGGACTTCACGAAAAAATATTAATAAATTAAGTTGCCATTAAGGGGTTGTGCCCCAAACTTTAAAAATTAGAGATGAGCGAGCATGCTCGGCCGAGCATGCTCGAGTGCCATTTTTGCGTATGCTTTTTAAAATTCGTACGCTATTCATACGCATATTTTAATCTATACGCAAATGCGTACGAATAGCGTACAAATTGAATTTGTACGCTATTCGTACGCATTTGCGTATAGATTAAAATATGCGTATGGAATAGCGTACAAATTTTAAAATGCGTACGCAAATACGCAAAAATGGCACTCGAGCATGCTCGCCGAGCATGCTCGCTCATCTCTATTTAAAATGTATTTTCGTAACTTACTCTAGCTCCTACTCCTCCGTAAATATATATATATATTTTTTTAAATTTACCTCATTTGCAGTTTTCTCCTATCCCCCATGCTTGAATCCTACTTCCTGGGTTTGTTATGTGACTGCTATCCCACCACACCTCAGGGCAGTGAGCTGTGTAATGACATCAGCAGATCATGTGACACTAACCACGCCCCTTGTTCAGACCAATGATGCTTCCTACGTCCTACATTACAAGGTTCCAATGCAGGACGTAACCAACAGCAACGGAATATCGAAACAATTTTGCCACGGCAAAATAGACAAATAATTTAGAATAAGGCAGTTTTGATAAATGGTGGTATTTGAGGAAAATGACTGATATCTGTTGGGCAGGATACATTTATATTAGCGGCACAACCCTTAAAGCTTTGGTGGGGCGTTTCCATACACTGTCCAATCAGAGCTGGAAGTATCAGACCGGATCGGGACACCCAACTCTAACAAAAGAATTGGTAACGCCCAACTGTCAATGTATTAATATTTTTCCAGTGGGAGTAACAGAGGAACGGCACAATATACTTTTTAATTTTTTTTTTTTTTTACAAAAGATACACAGAATACAAATATTTAGCCAAGCGGACATATCAGTAGCAGCTTCAGGGCCCATTTATATACTGTCACGAACAGGATCACTTCTGTGCAAATAGAAGACTGGAAACAGGGGTATGGAGGATTTGCTGTCATGTTGAGGTAAGTAGGCAATCTGTAGGTAGGATGATGTAGGAAATCGGTTCCTATCATTGACCTGATGTATTTGGGATCCGCTCTGCACTGAGTACAGAAGTGATTCTGTTCATATAAATTCTTATATTTATCTGGCTGAGCTGCAATACCAGACATATCCTGCGGACAGGCGTGGCACTATTCTTGGAATAAAAAATAAGCAGCCAATGTTTTTATAAATTCTTTTGAACTACATTCAAGAATTAGGGTAAAGCCACACGGTCAGGTTTCCTGATGCAGGTTTGGAGACGAAAATCAGGACTGGATCATAAAAGTATAAAAGTATAAAGGACAGATACGACTTCTCCTCTTTTTTTGAATTCACTCCGGGCTTTGGCTTTCAAAATTGCATTCAGGAAACCTGACTGTGCAGCCATACCCTTAAAAATTCCCCCAAAAAAGGTTCAAGACTCTGTATCATCGTCTCTTTTCCTTGTGATAACCAGCAGATTCATAGACGGGAAGCACAGTAGAGTAATTAGCATTCTGGTCTAAACTGGCTTTCCAGTCTGGCTGATTACCATACTAATTACTGAATGTGGCTGAAAAATCTCCTCACTGCCAGTGGGGGACCAGTGCTATATACAGACGGAGGGTGACATGAGAGGGGCCGCTCATGTGTGCAGCTCAATCCATTCAAGTCTTTGAGTCCCCGAAACAAGCCCAGAGGAACCTTTATTCTAGCATTCATTAAAGGAGGGATGCCCAACTAGCGGCCCTCCAGCTGTTGCAAAACTACACTTTCCAGCATGCCTGGACAACCTACAGCTATCAAGGCATGCTGGGAGTTGTAGTTTTGCAACAGCTTGGAGGGCCACAGTTGAGCATCTTTGCTTAAAGATTCCTAGGTCATCGGGTATCAGAATGGCGGGGATCTGACTCGCGGGTCTGCATCCTCTTCAGTGTTTACCTGTACTGTAGCGGCGGTTGCAATGTAATTACAGTTGTTAATACCATTCACTTCATAGGGAGAGGACCCTGTACCGACCCAGCACTGCCCCTACAATCTAGGTAAACAATGAAGAGGATGCAAAGCTTTCATGATCACCACGAACCTCTTTAAACAGCTGATCAGACCCCCACTGATTTGATAATGATGACCGATCCTGAGGACAGGCCATCAATAGCTAAGTACCAGGAAAACTAAGTTTCAAGAATAACATTGTGTTTACCTGCAGTGACCACTAGAGGGAGCTTAGTGCATACACTGAACTCAATACCCCAGCGCACAGTATACGGTAGGCTCCTAAGCTCCCCTAGTGGTGGCAGTCCAGAATTTTGAACCTCTAAAATGGTGATCTCTCCCTAGCTTGCTCCACTTCTGTCCTACCCTGGTAATATATAAGACGTCTTCGTGCCGCCATACTGCAGAACAATCTACCGTAATCTACTGTCCTGACTGTGACAGGGTTAAATTACTTTTTGGAGCAATTATGTTGTTCGCGTGAAGACCTGATCACTATGCAATCATCTGTCGGGCGGAGCCCTGTGTTATGGGGATGCAGGGACAATATGTAATAATGTGACGGACACCAGGACAGGTACAATTACAGGTATAATAAAACTTTTATGGCGGGGATACTTACGTTGCTGCAGCTGGCGCTGCATCGGCTTTCAGGGCGAGTTTCTGGCGGGACAGCAGTTCCTTCTCCTGCTTCGATCTGCTGCCTCTCCTGCTCCAGCTCCTGCAACCTGTTACCTGTACTCTGCAGCTCCTGTTCAAAGATGCCCGGAATGAGGGTCGTTCTTTTCCTGCATTTGCTTTTCAAGAAAGACTCTTTCGTCTGTGTACCCATCGAGGAGGCCTGGAGAGAGAAACGGGGGCACCCGTTAGTAGAGAGTTGAAATGAAAGACCAAGACAGAATAAAACTGTGAGAAAATATTGAAAATAATGTGAATTACAACCATTAATTAGCGGATGGATAACCCTTTAAAGATGTCAAGTGTTTGCAAATACATTACTTATCCTGTATTGATCCTGTATTTTATACTCCAGAGCTGCAATCACAATCTTTCTGGGTTGTTATTAGAAACAGTAAACAAGCATGCAGACAGGCACAAGCCTAAAAGCCTTACTGAGCTCCTATAATGTAGAGGGGTGTAGCATTCAGAATACATGATGGTCAGCAGGAATGCTGAAAAGAGTTCGCCATCTGAAGCAAGCAGGTGTTAAGAATGCAGCTCTGGACTTGAAATTGTAAAACAGTATAAGTACAAAATAAGCAATTTAACATACAGTATGTACACAAATAGTGAGTGCAGCTCTGGAGTATAATACAGGATGTAACTCAGGATCAGTACAGGATAAGTAATGTATGTACACAGTGACTGCACCAGCAGAATAGTGAGTGCAGCTCTGGAGTATAATACAGGATGTAACTCAGGATCAGTACAGGATAAGTAATGTATGTACACAGTGACTGCACCAGCAGAATAGTGAGTGCTGCCTCTGGAGTATAATACAGGATGTAACTCAGGATCAGGTACGGATAAGTAATGTGTGAACACAGTGACTGCTACCAGCAGAATAGTGAGTACAGCTCTGGAGTATAATACAGGATGTAACTCAGAAACAGTACAGGATAAGTAATGTATGGACACAGTGACTGCACCAGCAGAAATAGTGAGTGCTGCTCTGGAGATAATACAAGATGTATCTCAGGATCAGTACAGGATAAGTAATGTAATGTATGTACACAGTGACTGCACCAGCAGAATAGTGAGTGCAGCTCTGGAGTATAATACAGGATGTAACTCAGGATCAGCACAGGATAAGTAATGTATGTATATAACACAGTAATGCACCAGCAGAATAGTGAGTGCTGCTCTGGAGTTATAATACAGGATGTAACTCAGGATCAGTACAGGAGAAGTAATGTATGTACACAGTGACTCCACCAGCAGAATAGTAGTGCAGCTCTGGAGTATAATACAAGATGTATCTCAGGATCAGTACAGGATAAGTAATGTATGTATGTACACAGTGAACTGCACCAGCAGAATAGTGAGTGCAGCTCTGGAGTATAATACAGGATGTAACTCAGGATCAGTACAGGATAAGTATGTAATGTATGTACACAGTGACTGCACCAGCAGAATAGTGAGTGCTGCTCTGGAGTATAATACAGGAGTAACTCAGGATCAGTACAGATAAGCAATGTATGTACACAGTGACTGCACCATCAGAATAGTGAGTGCAGGCTCTGGAGTATAATACAGGATGTATCTCAGGATGAGTACAGGATAAGTAATGTAATGTATGTACACAGTGACTGCACCAGCAGAATAGTGAGTGCAGCTCTGGAGTATAATACAGGATGTATCTCAGGATCAGTACAGGATAAGTAATGTAATATATGTACACAGTGACTGCACCAGCAGAATAGTGAATGCAGCTCTGGAGTATAATACAGGATGTAACTCAGGATCAGCACAGGATAAGTAATGTATGTATATACACAGTAATGCACCAGCAGAATAGTGAGTGCAGCTCTGGAGTACAATACAGGATGTAACTCAAGATCAGTACAGGATAAGTAATGTATGTACACAGTGACTGCACCAGCAGAATAGTGAGTGCAGCTCTGGAGTATAATACAGGATGTAAATCTGGATCAGTACAAGATAATTAACATAATGTATGTACACAGTGACTCCACCAGCAGAATAATGAGTGCAGCTCTAGAGTAGAAGATAATGTAATGTATTTTATTTACTATTATTTTTTAACATTTTATGTAGATTTATTCAGTGTATACATTGTGAGATGGTGGTCAAATGCAGATGAAAATAAAAACTTGAGTACTATGGAGACTGCCGCTCGTCATCATTCCCACACAATGCTGTGTATGACGGTGTATACTTCGCTCATACACAATAGTATCTCCTCCTATAGAGGACATAAGCTGATTTCCAGGACGTGGCTGATCTGCTCTACACCTGCCTCGTCCACACAATTGCTACGCGACCACAGATAATGCACATAACTGCACAACTCAGTAAGCGTGAAAGGGATGACATAAATGTGCCGCCACTCACTGCAGGCACATCACTTATTAATAGCAGATAAATATTGACAGGACAAGTCCGCACAGGTTTTATAGCTTTGTCTCTGAATTCCAGCTGTCATCTCCTCGCTCTATCTGAAGGATTCTTGGTGACCTCCATGGAAACAGTTTCCACAATAAGAAATCCCTCTGACGATTTCCGCGCTCGTCGTGTTTATGTGATGCCCGTGCTATTGACCAAACATACTAATGACACGTCATGCTGACACGCTAAATTATCAGGACACGGCTGTAGAAGAGTCATCGTCATTTATGAAAGCAGAACCCCCTTCTATGAGGCAGAGCGGGCAGCAGCTCTCGTTATGGTGGACCATTTGTATGCCTGCTACAGGAATTTGAAAGGTTGACATGCAATACTAGATTTGACCTGTAGTGGCCGCTGTAGCAGAAACGAATAGTTAGCCAGTGGCTTCACCGATCACTGGGGATTCTGAAGCTTGATGTGTCTCTGCAATAACTGAAGGCTGGGTTACCTGGTCATTTCTTGGCAGGGCAGGCACCATCATGTCATAAACGGAAACCCATTGTGACCAGCTTCCCAACCGCTAAGTGCAAGTTTTTAATTTTACCGCCTGGTTTTTACTGCAGATCAGGTTGTATTTTTTGTCCAGGTTTTTTTTTTTTTTTTTAAATTGGACTATAACGAGGTAAACACGACCTTGACTGCCCTGCGGCGAGGATGTTGCAACCATGTTCAGGCGACCACTGCAGCCGATCACAGGTGTCAGCCGCTTGTTGCGTACAAGACCGCCGAGGCCAGTGATTGTCATATGTACACTTGTGCAGGACAGTTAAAGGGGCATTCCAGTTGTTACATATTATCCCCTATTCACAGAGTAACTATTAGATTGGTGGGGAACCCATATACCTCGGAGCCCTGTGGAAATGAATGGAGCGACAGGTTGGGCATACAAACTGCTGCTCCATTAAGATCTATGGAAGTTTCGTAAATAGCCAAGTGCGTCTCCAGAACTCCAGTAGAGATGAATGGAGTGGCAGTGTAAAATGCCTTACCATTCGTTTCGGGGGTGGGGTTTGGTTCTCCGAAAGGTAGGGGGATCTCTGTTCTTGTGATCGGTGGCGGTCCCAGTGGTAGGATCCCCACCGATCTTAGAGACAGGATAGAGGATAACTTGTAACAACCAGAATATCCCTTTAAGGCAGGGATGCCTAACCTGCTGTCCTCCAGCTGTTGTAAAACTACAACTCCCCATACGCCCTGCTGTAGGCTGTCTGGGCATGCTGGAGGTTGTAGTTTTGCAACAGTAGAAGGGCTGGATGTTGGGGCATCCCTGCTTTAAGGGATTCTGTCAGCAGTTTTGGCCATGTTAAACTCCTGACACCACTAGGCAGGGGCTGGTGAGAGCAGTACAAAACACACCTTTTGTGGAGCAATTATTAACAGGAGTAGTATGAACATGAAGTTTTATTGTGCTAGCTCCTCCCCTCTGAGTGACAGCTGTAGTGTTCTCCAGGTTGGATGCTACAGCTGTCACTCAGAGCAAAGGGGAGGGACTGTGAAGCAATTCAGTTCAGAGAGCAGTTTAACAGGGCACTTGCAGGAGCAGAATCTAGAAGATTGAAGAGTTATGTAATGCTGAACTTCTCCTGCGGAAGCACGGCAGAAGAATTGAACACTTCCTGCAAGGTTCCCCCAGAGGTTACTTCTAGGCAACAGGGGTCTCTGTGATCATCTTATTGTGAAGGGACCCTTCTAAGTAAGATTATACAAAGTGGAAAAGCCACTTCCCCCAGGATCTGTGCATTTTTGGTGCCCAACCTAACTGGTACTATAGGAGAGAGGCATTGAGGGTGTGGGATTATCACGTTGACCGGTCCCCTCTAAAAACCCTTTTTTCGTAAGTTTTGGTGCTCACTGCACAGAGTTAATGATCAACCTGCCCATAATTTCTCGTTCAATCCGCCATCAGTCACAAGGAAGCATAGAATGGGCCTGAGGGCAAGCGATGCGAGGTATTAAACTTTCAGCTGCATTCCTTTACAATGGAAAGGCGAGGTAAAGCGCTCCACCCAAAACAAAAAAGAACAACAACGTATAGTCCTTAAAGGGGTCGTCTCACTTCAGCAAGTGGCATTTATCATGTGGAGAAAGTTACTACAAGGCACTTACTAATGTATTGTGATTGTCCATATTGCCTCCTTTGCTGGCTGGATTCATTTTTCCATCACATTTATACACTGCTCGTTTCCATGGTTACAGACCACTCTGCAATCCATCAGTGGTGGTCGTCTTTGCACTGTGTTTGGTTCAAAAACCAAGTTATGCTACGCGTTCACATCAAATTATTAAGTCTACTTCTAATAAAAAAAAATTAAAAAACTTTTCTACACGACTTATATAAAACCATTCTGAATGTTCGCATTGAAGATTCACCATGAGCTACCTGCATCTGAAATGCAGACTCATCAAAAAACTTTTTTTTTTTTTACTGTTTTGAGCGTGTTTCAGCCACATAATAAAGCCATAAAAATCAGACGACACTGCCCTGCAGGAGATTCCTCCTGTACAGGACCGACTTGTAAGAGTCATAAAAAATGGTATAATATTTAAGCAGCATTAGTTATTGGCTCGACCTATGTTCACACTTGCACTGTGTTCAGTGGATACCAATGGAGCCTGACAGACCACAGTAACGCGTTTCATCATGGCGTTACTGGTCGTGATACAGCATTATTCTTCCCGCCAACAGAGGTTTCTTCAATGTATTATAATGGACTGGTATTAACCCCTTAATGACTGGGCCAATTTCAGCCTTCGAGGGATTGTCTCAATCCCAGTGTGCAAGCACGACCACCACTGATGGATTGCAGGGTGGTCGTAACCCCTGGAAACGAGCAGTGTACAATGTGATGGGAAAATGAATCCAGCCAGCAAAGGAGGCAACATGGAGAATCACAATACATTAGTAAGTGCCTTGTATTAACTTTCTCTACATGATAAATGCTATTTGCCGAAGTGAGAGGACCCCTTTAAAAGAGTTGGCTGACCAGGAATAGAGTCATTTTTAACCACTCCCTGGAGCCTGTTGAAAAACTCACATTCACCTGCTCCCTGCTGCTCCGTTCAGCCGTTCGGGCAGAAGTTGAATTCGAGTCATTCAGCAGGTACCACACACTCCGAGAGCTGGGTAAAAATGGCCATAATCCTGGAAAACCTCTTTAAAGAAGAACTCCCGCAAACATTTTTATTCTCTGACCTGTTAGAAAGGTGCATGATATAATCTGTAGTGATTGTCATCTTCTTATCAGTGACTGTTTCTGTGAGTAATAACCTCTCTTCTTATTGTAGCTGGGTCATGTGACCAACTCCCTGACCTCCAACTGACCCAGGACAGAAAGCCAGTAACTGCTCTATTCATTCCTATGGGAGCCTCACTTTCAGTCTCATAGGAATACATAGAGAATTAGACTTCCTGTCCACACATAAGTCTCTGTGTGAGTTGGTGGGTCTAATTGCTGGTCACATGACACAGATAAGAAACTTCAGGATGATATAAGTCAAAAATTCAGACACTGGTAAGAAAATGACATTCACTACAGATTACATCATGTACATTTCTAGCAGGACATGGAATAAAGTCGGGAGTTCTTCTTTAAGGACCAGAACAATTTTTTTAAATTTTCCATTTTTTTTTATTTTGTGTTCAACGTAGCTGTATATGAGGCTTTGGAATTTGTGGAATTATTATTTATTTTTTTTTTTACATACAGTATTCCTTTATTTCATTTTTTATTTTTTTTCCCAGAAATGCAGAGAAGAAGAAATTCATTTTCTTATGGCGTGCACGAGAAACGATGCTTGTACAGGTTGTGATGCCGTTGAGGTGATTCCACGTGTGTATATAAGTCTATGTTTTGGGACACCCAAAAATGTTTGTGTGTTTTTTTTTTTTACGGGTTTTTTTTTCACTTATTTTATTGTTACGGATCGTTCACAGGCAGATGTTAGGGGCTACTTACATGAGCTCTAATATCAGGGAATATGGTCAGACAGTCTCAGGCCCCTCCAATGGACCCAGTGCCATGTGCCCTTATTAATTATGGCCCCCGATCAGATCACAGGAATAACATGTGATGCCCTAAAACAGGAGTCTCCCCTCAAGCTGTCCCTTTAAAGGGGTTGTCCATGATTTTGATATTGATGTCCTATCCTCAGGTCTGACACCCCTACCAATCTGTGAGGGGAACTATACAGCTCAGCCTGCTGCGTAGTAAACGCAGCACTTTTCTTATTCACTTCCGAGGTACTGCAAAACTGCTGATCGGGTGGGGGGATGCAGGATGTCGGACACCCACTCATGTGATATTTATGGCCTATTCTGAGGGCGGGCCATCAATATCAAAATCCTGGACAACCCTCTCCCCTTTAAACATCGCAATCAGCCTTGATAGTGGCATACAAATGGTTAAACGGCAGATATAAGAAGTTCGTCTGATGACTGCCATTAGAGGGGGGGCTGGCCCGTTCTTAAAATTATGGGGTATGTACTAGTTGTCCGTATTACTGATAACGGGAGTGAGAAAAATGCGGATTGTGCATGGACGGAACGTGTCTGAATTTTGCGGATCTGTGGTTTGCAGACCTCAATACGGGCACGGTCGTGTGCATGAGGCCTTAAGACGATCCATATCTGTTCATCACGTTGTCCCACCTGTTCTCAACCTTGTCCATGAGCATCACTGCGGCCTGATGGCGGTGTATCATATGGTAACGTCTCTTGCCATCGGGCCTCAGTGGTGTTCAGGAGACAGGGCCGCACTGTGGTTTTTTTGGACATTTTAGGCCATTGCTCTTTACAAGGGCTGCGCTCCCCTTCGTCTCCTACACAGCGTCCACTGCTGGGGAAATGTAGCATGATATGGCGGTCATATCCATCACACTGTAAGTAGGTAACAGGCTCTTATCTTATACCAGAGTTCAGTTGTGCTCGGAGCTTCCAGCACTGAACGCTTCAGAAATTCCAGCAATGCAGGAAATCAATAAAACCCTGAACCTAGTATGGGAAATCTGTGTTCCTGCTGCACGCGCAATGGAGGGGAGATGACCCCAATACTGGCCGCATGCTATACACAGCTGGATGCTCCTTTCAGTAATCCACCCCCATTGGCGATTGAGTAGGGACAGACCCTACAGAAAACGTCAATTTCTTTGTTCATTTCCAGGAGGAAAAACAGAGGAACGGCACAACATAAAACTATGAGAAAAACTGCCCGGGAATTGTTATTTTATGGGGAATGCAATAGTTTACTCATTCACACAACTGTAGTGTTTTGAGGTTCGGCAAATTACAGATACCGGCCGTGTGCGTTCCACAATTTGCAGACCGTACATAGCCGCAACTATAATATAAAATGCCTATTGCGGACATGAAGAACGCTCTATCTTTTTTAGCTGGGGCCGCAGAACAGAACCTCTGTGTGCTGTCCGCATCTTTTGTGAATGCGTCTGCACCCGTTCCGCTGTCTGAATGAGCCCTAAACGGCACGTCAGGAGAGATGACAGGTCTTCTTTAAAGGGGTTGTCTCACTTCATTAAATAGCATTTATCATGTAGAGGAAGTTATTAATGTATTGTGATTGTCCATATTGCTTCCTTTGCTGGCTGGATTCATTTTTTCATCACATTATACACTGCTAGTTTCCATGGTTACGACCAACCTGCAATCCATCAATGGTGGTCATGCTTGGACACTATAGGAAAAAGCACTTGTCTATGTGAGCTCCAGGCCACCAGAGAGGCTGACGCTTTTTCCTATAGTGCACAAGCACGACCACCACTGATGGATTGCAGGGTGGTGGTAACCATGGAAACGAGCAGTGTATAATGTGATGGAAAAATTAATCCAGCCAGCAAAGGAAGCAATATGGAGAATCAAAATACATTAGTAAGTGGATTATATTAACTTCTTCTACATGATAAATGCCATTTACTGAAGTGAGACAACCCCTCGGTCGCCGGCCTCCTCCTCATAGCCTGGTTGAGCCCGTAGACGCTGCACGGTCAGCAGATCCCACGGCAGTATTATCTAATGTGCGCGGCTCAGATCATGACATTACATAATGCAATACAGTATCAAAAAAAGAAGGACCTAAAAAATATCTCAAGTCATCACAAGAGAAAAAACTATTACCAAACAGCAAGTCTGAGGAGGTGCAGGGTCCTCCGCCCACTGCGGACTAGCTATTTGGTCACACTCCTTTTTTTTTCACTTGCACTCACCTTGCATGGTGAGCAGACACTCCCTGGGCTTGGAGGAGATCGAACACTGCACTCAGCATAAACATGACACCATCGACATAGGCCGATATAGAAATATGTGGTTTCCATGTGCAGCCTCCCCCGAGGGCCTAAACCACAGATGACTACATGCATTTCTGACGTCTGGTGCTGTATTCTCGCTTTCCTACCATCAACTCCTTATGATACAAGCATGGAAATCAAAAGGTCAAAGTAGAGATCACAGGTCTCTAATGCCGGCCATAAACATTAGATGGATATCGACCCAACCCGCTGATATTTACAGGAAAGGCCGACCATTGAGTGTGTATGGAGGTGTCTGGTCTCTTCCTCAAAGGTGGGGGAAGGAAGGGTCAGACAGGAATAATGCAAGTCACCAGTACATACTAAATGGTAAAACACTGGGTAACTCTGACATGGAAAAGGACTTAGGAAGTTTAGTGAACAGCAAACTAAGCTGTAGAAGCCAGTGGCAGACAGCTGCTGCCAAGGCCAATAAGATAATGGGTTGCATAAAAAGAGGCATAGATGCCCGTGATGAGAACATAGTCCTGCCACTTTACAAATCACTAGTCAGACCACACATGGAGGACTGTGTACAGTTCTGGGCTTCTGTGAACAAGGCAGACATAGCAGAGCTGGAGAGGGTTCAGAGGAGGGCAACTAAAGTAATAACTGGAATGGGTGGACTACAGTACCCAGAAAGATTATCAAAATTAGGGTTATTCACTTTAGAAAAAAGACGACTGAGGGGAGATCTAATAACTATGTATAAATATATCAGAGGTCAGTACAGAGATCTCTCCCATCATCTATTTATCCCCAGGACTGTGACTGTGACGAGGGGACATCCTCTGCGTCTGGAGGAAAGAAGGTTTGTACATAAACATAGAAGAGGATTCTTTACGGTAAAAGCAGTGAGACTATGGAACTCTCTGCCTGAGGAGGTGGTGATGGTAAGTTCACTAAAGAGATCAGGAGGGGCCTGGATGTATTTCTGGAGGGTAATAATATTACAGGTTATAGTTACTAGAGAGGGTCGTTGATCCAGGGAGTTATTCTGATGCCTGATTGGAGTCGGGAAGGAATTTTTTCCCCTAAAGTGAGGAAAAATGGCTTCTACCTCACAGGGGTTTTTTGCCTTCTTCTGGATCAACTTGCAGGATAACAGGCCGAACTGGATGGACAGAGGGCTTTTTTCGGCCTTACAAACTATGTTACTATGTTCAATTTCAATATGCCAAACCTACAGTTACCTAGAGAGATAGGCAGCCTCCAGAGGTGGATTATCCCCTGCTACCTGGAATCGGGAGGGACAGTGGTCATCCCAACGAGCATCTAAACATCTAAAGAGCCATAGAACCTAGAGGCTGATGTTCTGTATGTGGAGTAATGGAGTTTGGCCGTGCACCCCTGCATTTACCTTCTGCTCTGCTGAGCTCCAGTGCCAAGTGCTCTCTGGCTTTGGCCTCCTCGTTGAGTCTTTCTTGAAGCTCCTCCTGGCATCTGAGCAGCTCAGTAGTCTCCTGTTTCCTCTTGATGGACTCCCGCACCAGTTCTGTCTGTGACACCTTGGCATGAGCAAGCTGCAACCAAAACAAGAAGTCATGTTAACACATTTTATTTGTTTTTCCCATTACCGGACCACAGCAGATACAGTCAGCAGTAAGGTTAGGCTTCTTTCACACTTGGGTGTTCCGGCCGGAAAGAGGCCGGACAAAAAACGTTGCGTGCAGCAGCTTTTGTCTGGGTAGCGTCCGGATCCCTACCGGACTCCATTATAGTCACTGGGGTCCAAAGGGAAGGAGGTAGGATCTGGCAATGCCAAATCTGGAGAACTCTGGCAGGCTGGTCTCTACTGAAACAGCCTGTCAGAGTTCTCTGCTTGAGTATGAAACTAGTCTTATCAGGTTGTGTCTTCCCACGTTAATATTCTTTGCTCTTTGGAGATCTGAGCAATAACACTCTCACAAAAGAGACACATTACTAAAGAGCATGATGGAAGACGAAGACCACATCAAAGCTGGAGGAGGAAGTCTCGGCGCTCCTCAAGACAAAGAGACACTGTTCAATGTGCCGCCCAGAGGATTACAGTGTGATAGCGGGTACATGAAGGTAAATCTGCCTCACCCAAATAGATTTACTATTGCCACGCTAATGTGGCTTATTTCTTCCAGGAGCAACGCCATGGGATGTGTGTGGTATTACAGCTCTGCTTCATTCTTCACTTCAAGGGAGCAGAGCTGCAATACCATACACAACACATGGTGTGGCGCTGTTTTTCTAATCCTGTTCAACCCTTTTATACTTTGCATGAGTAACGAGGAATAAATGGAGGAGGATTACAAGACTCACTCTCTCAATATATTTGTGCTGCTTTATAAACATGCTCATCATTAAACCAGTTATTACGGCCAAGTAAGGTAACAACAATGTGACTATACACTATATAATTGTACAAAGTCACCTGACTAGATATTTTCAGATATGGTCATGGCTGATGAGCACAAATTGATGGGTCTTTATAGTGTGACTCCTATCGAAGCTAGAAGAACCAAAAAGTATTCACCCTTTTTTTTACTGTGAATTCTGAGATCCGGGAATAAAGTAGGCTTTGACAAGGCTAAGGTGCATAAGTGATAAAATATATTAAAGATATCTATACAAACAGATTATATACAAGTCACCTAGCATTCAAACAAATGAGCATCAACCAGTTCCCAACATGGTATCTAGCTGACCACCATGGTGATACAAAGAGGAAGAGATTATCACAAGACATGTTACGCGATCAATGTCATCAGTGGAGCTGCCCTCTTTGTTACATGCCTAGAAGTTTAGCTTCCTCTCCCCTCCTAAAGGTCTACAGCAGGGCTCAGCAACCTTCAGCACTCCAGATTTTGTAAAACTACAACTCCCAGCATGCAAACTTACACAGCTGTTCTTGTAACTCCCACAGAAGTGAAAGGAGGATTCTGGGACTTGTAGTTTCAGAACAGCTGGAGTGCCAGAGGTTGTTGACCCCTGTTGGTCTACAGTGTGCAGTACGTGTGTATAGTAACCTCTGCCCATTAAGGAACGTGGGCTGGTACAAGGTAACAATCCTGATGACTGTAGAACAATCGAGGCTTGTATATACTCACTAACTCACTACATTACAAGCAATATCACTACATTAAAGGGTACTAATTAAAGGGAAAGAACCACTAAGAATAAACACTGCCACACACCCAGACTCGGGTTCTGTTCCCACCTGCGTTGTGCATTCTGTAGATAAGGGAAGCATGGCGAATTTCTGGGTCCCTTGTATGACTCTACTGTGTCTGACGGTCCCCACTGACTGCAGTGGTGTCCGTCACTTGACGTGAAGAATAGTACTGCATGCTGCGCTATTCCTGTTGTCAAATCTGATGGAATATGTGGAGTGGCTCTGAAAC
>ONZH01003826.1:0-53573 GCA_900303285.1 Rhinella marina | reverse complement strand
ATGAGCGAGCACTAAAATGCTCGTGCTCGTTATTCGAGACAAACTTTTCCCGATGCTCGGGTGCTCGTTTCGAGAAGAACCCCATTGAAGTCAATGGAAGACTTGAGCATTTTTTGCAGGGGACCAAGGCTCTGCCTAGGGAAGGCTGGGTGAAAAACCTGGAAACATCTGAAAATGATGGAAACACCACGGAAATGGACAGGAAACAAGCAGGGCAGCATGCATGGATGCCTCTGAGGCTGCCATAATCCCACCATTTACCCAAATTCTCAGGCAACAGCCTGGTGGTTACCCTCATGGCAATTGTGCTCACCCAGCCAAGAAAGGCGAGCACATACCCATCACATGTTAGGAAGCACCCAACTAGTGCAAAGAAAAATTGTTTTTGAAAAAGGGCCTGTAGGTGGACCTCCGGAAAAATTGTTGGAGAGAGGGCCTGTAGGTGGACCTCCGGAAAAATTGTTTGGAGAGAGGGCCTGTAGGTGGACCTCCGGAAAAATTGTTTAGAGAGAGGGCCTGTAGGTGGACCTCCGGAAAAATTGTGGTAAAAGAGTGCCAGTTGGACCTCTAAAAAATGGCGTTTTTTTGGTCAGCGTTAGGCAAAAGACGGCAAGGAGGAGGAGGAGTAGGAGGAGTAGAGAAGAGGAATCGGATACATAATATTGAAATTCCGGTGAAAATCCAGGCTTTGTTCATTTTAATAAGCGTCAGCCTGTCAGCGCTGTCAGTTGACAGGCGTGTACGCTTATCGGTGATGACGCCACCAGCTGCACTGAATACCCGCTCTGACAACACGCAGGGCAGGCCAGCACCTCCAAGGCGTACAGCGCCAGTTCAGGCCACGTGTCCAGCTTTGAAACCCAGTAGTTGTATGGAGCAGAGTGATCGCTACGGACGTTGGTATGGTCAGCTAGGTACTCCCTCACCATCTTTCTGTACAGCTCCCCCCTACTCTGCCTAGACTGGGGACAGGTGACAGTGTCTTGCTGGGGTGACATAAAACTGGCAAAGGCCTTGGAGAGCGTTCCCCTGCCAGTGCTGGACAAGCTGCCTGCTCGCCTCCTCTCCCCCGCTACTTGGCCCACAGAACCATGCCCTCTGCCGCTAGCGGCGTCAGATGGGAAGGATTGTTTCAGCTTGTGCACCAGGGCCTGTTGATATTGATTCACTCTCATACTCCTTTCCTCTACAGGGATGAGAGTGGAAAGGTTCTGCTTGTACCGTGGGTCCAGGAGAGTGAACACCCAGTAATCGGTGTTTGAAAAAATGCTTCTAACGCGAGGGTCACGGGATAGGCAGCCTAACATGAAGTCTGCCATGTGCGCCAGAGTCCCAACATGCAAGAATTCCCTCTCCTCACTGGCCTGACTCTCCATTTCCTCCTCCTCCTCCAAGTCCTCCTCTTCAGCCCATACACGCTCAAGAGTTAAGAAGGACTGAGCACTGGTACCCTCTTCTGTCTCGCCGACATTCTCCTTCTCTTTCTCCTCTTCCTCATCCCCCTCCATCCGATACGCGCTGAGAAAACAGACCGGAGGGTGCTCTGGCTATCAAGCGACGTATCTTCCTCCACCGTCTCTCTGTGACAAGCGCAAAGCATCCGACTTCATGCTGAGCAGTGAGTTTTTCAACAGGCAAAGCAGCGGGATGGTGAGGCTGATAATGGCGGCATCGCCGCTGACCATCTGTGTTGACTCCTCAAAGTTGCTCAACACCTGGCAGATATCAGACATCCACGTCCACTCCTCATTGTAGACTTGAGGAATCTGACTGACCTGACTACCAGTTCTTGGTGAAGTTGACATCTGGCAGTCTACAATCGCTCTGCGCTGCTGGTAAACTCTGGATAACATGTTTAATGTGGAATTCCATCTCGTGGGCACGTCGCACAACAGTCGGTGAGCGGGCAGTTGTAAGGCGGCGCTGCGCTGCCCTGAGAGTGGCAGCATCTGTGGTCGACTTGCGGAAATGCGCACAGATGCGGCGCACCTTGGTGAGCAAATCAGACAGATTGGGGTATGTCTTGAGGAACCGCTGAACTATGAGATTGAACACGTGGGCCAGGCATGGCACATGTGTCAGTCTGCCGAGTTGCAGAGCCGCCACCAGGTTACGCCCGTTGTCACACACAACCATGCCTGGCTTGAGGTTCAGCGGTGCCAGCCACAGATCGGTCTGCGCCGTGATGCCCTGTAACAGCTCTTGGGCGGTGTGCCTTTTGTCACCTAAGCTCAGCAGTTTGAGCACCGCCTGCTGGCGCTTACCCACGGCACTGCTGCTGCGCCTAGAGCTACCGACTGAAGGCGCCGTGCCCACGGATGGTAATTCGAGAGAGGAGGAGGAGGAGAGGGGTCGGAGGAGGAGGCATAGTACGTCTGAGAGACCGTGACCGAGGTAGGCCCCGCAATCCTCGGTGTGGGCAGTACATGAGCGGCCCCAGGGTCAGACTCGGTCCCAGCCTCCACCAAGTTAACCCAATGTGCCGTCAGTGAGATATAGTGTCCCTGCCCGGCAGCACTTGTCCACGTGTCCCGTTGGTTAGGTGGACCTTTTCAGAAACAGCGTAGGTCAGGGCACGGATAATGTTCTGTGACACGTGCTGGTGTAGGGCTGGGACGGCACAATCAGGAAAAATAGTGGCGGCTGGGGACCGAATACCGAGGGGGCAGGCCACCGCCCATGAGATTGCGAAAGGCCTCGGTCTCTACCAGCCTATAGGGCAGCATCTCTAGGCTCAGCAATTTGGAGATGTGGACGTTGAGGGCTTGGGCATGTGGGTGGGTGGAACTGTATTTCCTCTTTGCGCTCCAGCGTCTGCTGTAAAGACAGCTGAACGCTGCGCTGGGACACATTGGTGGACGCTGTGGAGGATCGTGGAGGTGAAGGTGTGGTTTTCCGGCGGGAGGCGCTCAATGTCCGGGGTCATGGGCAGGGGGTTTACTAGCAAAGGCAGCGAGTGACACAGGGGAAGGAGCAGTGGTGTGACCCGCAGGGGTGAACGGCCTTGGTTCCATTGAGTGGGGTGTTTAGCACTCATATGCCTGCGCATGCTGGTGGTGGTTAGGCTAGTAGTTGGTGGCACCCCTGCTGATCCTGGTGTGGCACAGGTTGCACCACCACAGTCCGTCGATCATCCTCAATTTCTTTAAAGAACCTCCAGACTTGCAAACATCTAGGCCTCGCCACGGGAGCTTCACTACGTGAAATAGTTGCTGCTGATGCACCAGCTCTGGCCCTGCTTCTCCCTCTGGCCACACCACTGCCTCTTCCAACCATTTTACGTGCAGCACTCGCCTCCGCCTCAGAAGCACTGTCTTCGCTCGGCTTATCACCCAGCTTGGGTCAGTCACCTCGTCATCCTCCGATTCCTCAGTCTGCTATGCCTCGGACTTCCTGCCCTGACAACAACTTCACCACTGTCTGACAACCGTGTCTCCTCATCGTCTGACACCTCTTTACACACTTCTTCCACTAAGTCAACATTGTCATCATCATCATCACCCACAGACTGTGACAGTTGGAAAACTTGGGCATCGGGAAAGAGGTCAGCAGCAACCTGAGAAGTGGTTTGTGACTCTGGGAAGGGTCCGTAAAACAGTTCCTCAGAGTATGCCGGATCGCATTCCAAATTTTCCTGGGAGGGGGCAGACTGGGGGGAAGGAGGTTGAGGTGGAGGAGCCAGAGGAGTGCTCCCTTGGGTAACGTGGGTGGACTGCGTGGAAGACTGACTGGTGGACAAATTACTTGAAGCATTGTCCGCAATCCACGACATCAGCTGTTCGCACTGTTATGGTTTCAACAGTCCTCTACCACGTGTCCCTGTAAGTTGAGACATGAAGCTAGGGAGTGTAGCTCTGCGGCGTTCCCCTGCTCCCTCATCAGCAGGTACTGTCTCACCCTGCCCAGGACCATGGCCTCTGCCCCCTGCAGTAATTGAATGCCCACGCCACGCCCACGCCCTCGTCCTCGACCCTTAGCCCTGGGGTTCAACATTTTCTGTATATAAGTGTATTATATAAAAAAATAAAATAAATGGGTCTGCTGTACTGAAACCCACAAACTTGTTCAATCTGAACAAGAAAATATATAGGTGGATAAGTTAGAGCAAAATTACGTATGTTATTACGTACCGTGCAGTATGGAGCAATTACACTGAAACTATTAGATTAGGCAGACTTGGTCTGCTTAAGTGCAACCCAGACAAATGTCGCACAGAGATTTTTGTAATGTAGCTGTATCAGTGAGAGCAAAAGACCTTTTTAATTAAGTGACGTACCGGAATGTATCACTTGGACAGAAAATACGGATTGTGGTGACTGGACAGCTGAACTGTGACACACAGAATGGTTCCACACAGCTGTATGAAATGGATTTGTATCACTGAGATAAAACAACAAAAACTTTTTTTTGTATTTTTTAATTTTTTTTTTTTTTGTATTTTTTTTTTTTAAACGTGACGTGCAGAAACTATCAGAGAGCAAACTCAGCCCCTGCTGACTATGGCTATTTTGACTGCAACCTAGGCAAATGTCGCACCAGAGATTTTTGTAATGCAGCTGTATCAGTGAGAGGCAAAAGACCTTTTTTAATTAAGTGACGTACAGAATGTGTCCACCTGGACAGAAAATACGGATTGTGGTTTGTATATAGGTGGATAAGTTAGAGCAAAATTACGTATGTTATTACGTACCGTGCAGTATGGAGGCAATTACACTGAAACTATTAGATTAGGCCAGACTTGGTCTGCTAAGTGCAACCCAGACAAATGTTGCACAGAGATTTTGTAATGTAGCTGTATCACTTGAGAACAAAGACCTTTTTTAAATTAAGTGACGTACAGAATGTGTCACCCTGGACAGAAAATACGGATTGTGGTGACTGGAGAACTGAACTGTGACACACAGAATGGTTCTAAATGGATTTGTATCACTGAGATAAAACAACAAAAAAAACTATTATTTATATATTTTTTTATATTTTTTTATATATATATATTTTTTTTAACGTGACGTGCAGAAACTATCAGAGAGCAAACTCAGCCCCTTGCTGACTGTGGCTATTTTGACTGCAAACCCAGACAAATGTCGCACAAAGATTTTTTAATGTAGCTGTATCAGTGAAAGCAAAAGACCATATTTGATTACGTGACGTACAGTATGGGTCACCTGGACAGAAAATACGGATTGTGGTTTGTGGTGAGTGGACAGCTGAACTGTGACACACAGAATGGTTCCACACTGCTGTATGAAATGGATTGGTATCACTGAGTTAAAACAATAAAAAAAAGTGTTATATATGGCGATAGCTGCACTACTAGTGCCAGCCAGCCCAGCCAGGAGACAAAAGAAAAATGTCTTGTAGCCCTTAGAAGGGCTGTTGGGTTCTTTTGAGGTCCCTCCTGCCTAACAGAGAACTAAATCCAGGCCCTAACACTCTCACTGAAACGCAGCAGCTCTGTCCCTAACGACATCCAGACAGCATCTGAGCCGCGCACCACGGGAAGTCACTAGTATATTCCAGGGTCACCTGATCAGGCCAGCCAACCCCTGCTATCGACATGTAAGGGCCCCACGTGATGCTGGGTGTACCGCAGAGTCTCCTGGCTTGTGATTGGCTGAGTTTATAGGCGGCAAAAATTTAAAATGTGGGAGATGCCATTTCCTCGAGCATGGCGAGATACTCGTCTGAGCAGCGAGCACTTACAAGTACCGTAATACTCGAACGAGCACCAAGCTCGGATGAGCATGCTCGCTCATCTCTAGTGCTTTGCGGTAAAATAGCCGCCATATAAAGACTATGTTTTTTTCTCAGTTATATAAACTACAGTCCAGTGGACAATTGTGAGGTGTATGATACACTAGCCGCGGTCTAGAGAATAATGTTTTTCTCTCAATTATATAAACTACAGTCCAGTGAACAATTGTGAGGTGTGCGATACACTAGCCGCAGTCTAAAGAATACGTTTTTTTCACTCAATTATATAAACTACAGTGCAGTGAACAATTGTGAGGTGTGCTGTACAGCAGCGTCAGTCTATAAAATACGTATTTTCTCGCAGTTATATGTCTTACAGTCCAGTGAAAAATGGAGTGCTTTGCGGTAAAATAGCCGCCATATAAAGACTATGTTTTTTTTCTCAGTTATATAAACTACAGTCCAGTGAACAATTGTGAGATGTGCTGTACAGAAGCGTCAGTCTATAAAATACGTATTTTCTCGCAGTTATATGTATTACAGTCCAGTGAAAAGTGGAGTGCTTTGCAGTAAAATAGCCGCCATATAAAGACTATGTTTTTTTCTCAGTTATATAAACTACAGTCCAGTGATCAATAGTGAGGTGTGCTGTACAGAAGCGTCAGTCTATAAAATACGTATTTTCTCGCTGTTATATGTATTACAGCCCAGTGAAAAATGGAGTGCTTTGCGGTAAAATAGCCGCCATATAAAGACTATGTTTTTTTCTAAGTTATATAAACTACAGTCCAGTGAACAATTGTGAGGTGTGTGATACACTAGCCGCAGTCTAGAGAATATTTTTTTCTAGAATATTTTTTTTTATATAAACTACAGTCCAGTGATCAATAGTGAGGTGTGCTGTACAGAAGCGTCAGTCTATAAAATACGTATTTTCTCGCAGTTATATGTATTACAGCCCAGTGAAAAATGGAGTGCTTTGCGGTAAAATAGCCGCCATATAAAGACTATGTTTTTTTCTAAGTTATATAAACTACAGTCCAGTGAACAATTGTGAGGTGTGTGATACACTAGCCGCAGTCTAGAGAATATTTTTTTCCACTCAGTTATATAAACTACAGTCCAGTGAACAATTGTGAGGTGTGCGATACACTAGCTGCAGTCTAGAGAATACGTTTTATTCACTAAATTATATAAACTACAGTCCAGTGAACAATTGTGAGGTGTGCTGTACAGCAGCGTCAGTCTATAAAAAACGTATTTTCTCGCAGTTATATGTCTTACAGTCCAGTGAAAAATGGAGTGCTTTGCTGTAAAATAGCCGCCATATAAAGACTATGTTTTTTTCTCAGTTATATAAACTACAGTCCAGTGAACAATTGTGAGGTGTGTGATACACTAGCCGCAGTCTAGAGAATATTTTTTTTCACTCAATTATATAAACTACAGTCCAGTGAACAATTGTGAGGTGTGTGGTCCACTAGCCACAGTCTAGAGAATACGTTTTTTTTCACTCACTTATATAAACTACAGTCCAGTGAACAATTGTGAGGTGTGCGATACACTAGCCACAGTCTAGAGAATTTTTTTTTTCACTCAATTATATAAACTACAGTCCGGTGAACCATTGTGAGGTGTGCGATACACTAGCCACAGTCTAGAGAATACGTTTTTATTCTCAGTTATATAAACTACAGTCCAGTGCAAAATTGAGTGGTTTGCGGTCCAATAGCTGGAGTCTAAAGACTACATTTTTTTGCCTCAGATAGTAATTCTACTGTCTACTGAATACAGTTTTGGCCTCAGATATTAACTCGACAGTTTAGTGAATATACAAAATGTTGAACCCAAAGGCTAAGGGTCGAGGACGAGGGCGTGGGCGTGGGCGTTCAAGTAGTGTAGGGGGCAGAGGCCATGGTCCTGGGCAGGGTGACACTGTACATGCTGATGAGGGAGCAGTAGAACTCCGCAGAGTTTCGCTCCCTAGCTTCATCTCGTAACTTACTGGGTCACGTGGTACACCACTATTGAAACCACAACAGTGCGAACAGGTGATGACGTGGATAGCGGACAATGCGTCCAGTAATTTATCCACCACCCAGTCTTCCATGCAGTCCACCCACGCTAGCCAAGGAAGTAGACCTCTGTCTCCTCCAGCTCAACCTCCTTCCCCCCAGCCTGCCCCCCCACGGAAAGTATGGATTCAGATCAGGCATACTCACTGAAACTCTTTTCAGGACCCTACCCAGAGACACAAACCACTGCTCAACAGCAACCTGAGCAGTTGCTCTGTCCCGATGCCAAAAATTTAGAACTTTCACAGTCTGTGGGTGATGAGAGTGTGGACTTAGTGCAAGTAGTGCGTGAAGAGGTGTCGGATGATAATGATGATGAGACACGGTTGTCAGACAGTGACGTTGTTGTCAGGGCAGTAAGTCCAAGGGGGGAGCAGAGTGAGGAATCGGAGGAAGAGCTGGTGGATGATGAGGTGACTGACCCGAGCTGGGTTGGTAACCCAACTCAAGATAGTGCTTCTGAGGGGGAGGCAAGTGCAGCACCAGAACAGGTTGGAAGAGGCAGTGGGGTGGCCAGAGGGAGAAGCAGGGCCAGAGCAGGTAGATCAGCAACTGTTTCACGGAGTCAAGCTCCCGTGCCGAGGCCTAGATGTTCGCAAGTCTGGAGGTGTTTTAAAGAAAGTGAGGATGACCGATGAACTGTGGTGTGCAAACTGTGCCACACCAGGATCAGCAGGGGAGCCACCACTACCAGCCTAACCACTACCAGCATGCGCAGGCATATGAGTGCTAAACACCCGACTCAGTGGAACCAAGGCCGTTCACCGCCTGCGGGCCACACCACTGCCCCTTCCCCTGTATCACATGCTGGCTCGGCGAGTCAACCCCCTGCCCCGGACCCCAGCACGAGCGCCTCCTGCCCTACAACCACCCCTTCACCTCCACGATCCTCCACAACCTCCACTAATGTGTCCCAGCGCAACGTTCAGCTGTCTTTGCAGCAGACATTTGAGCGCAAGTGCAAATACAATTCCAGCCACCCACATGTACAAGCCCTCAACGTCCACATCTCCAAATTGTTGAGCCTAGAGATGATGCCCTATAGACTGGTAGAGACTGAGGATTTCCGCAACCTGATGGCGGTGGCTGTCCCTCGGTACTTGGTCCCCAGCCGCCACTATTTTTCCCGATGTGCCGTCCCAGCCCTACACCAGCACATGTCACAGAACATCATCCGTGCCCTGACCAACGCGGTTAGTGATGAGTTCCACCTAACCACGGACACGTGGACAAGTGCTGGCGGGCAGGGACACTATATCTTTCTGACGGCACATTGGGTTAACTTGGTAGAGGCTGGGATCGAGTCTGACCCTGGGGCCACTCATGTAATGCCCACACCAAGGATTGCGGGGCCTACCTCGGTCACGGTTTCTCAGACTTATTATGCCTCTTCCTCCAACCCCTCCTCCTCCTCCTCCTCTTCGCACAGAAACGCTGAGCCAACAGGCAATGTTTCTGAGGGCCAACTGGCGCTCTATACAAACAAAGTTTACGGAGGGCCACCTACAGGCCCTCTCTCCAATAATTTTTTTAGTAGCATCAAATACAGACACTCAAAAAACAATTTTTCATGAGGGAGTGACTCCCCATCTGCCATCATGTTCGGTCAGGCTGTCCGTAGGTACACCACCTCTGTCGTCTGCAGAAGCGGCCACTATGAGGAAGGCCACGGCAAGAACATCCCCTTTTCAATTGAGAACAAGTGGAGACTTTGTAGGAGGATGACACTTTTCTTCGGCAGTGGATTCACCTTCCCCTTTATCATTGCCAGACAACAGTTGGTGAAAAAGTAATTGGCAATGATGAAGAAAATGTAACGGTGCAGTGGACCGTTTGTGAAGCAAACCTATATATTCCCACCATGCCAGCCATGGGTTGTACATAAACTAATAACAGGAAAAAAATATATATATTTTACAGGAGGGTCAACTACAGACACTCCAAAACAATTTTTAGGAGGGTCAACTTGGGACACTCCAAAACAAATTTTTGGGAGGCTCACTTACAGACATTTGACTGCAATCTCAGTCTGACTAAGGCATTGGTGGTGTCACTGCCATGCTGTGTCAGGCTAAATTTTTGGGTGTTTCACCTGCCACCTGAGTCTAACTTGGTCACTATGGGTTCACCGCCATGCAGTGTCAGGCTACATTTTTGGGTGGTTCACCTGCTACCGCACTCTAACTTGGTCACTTGTTGGTGTCACTACGCTGTCACCATGCTGTGTCAGGCTTATGCCTGCGTCGTGGGGCGGGGGATAGCAAAGCAGTGCCAGTATGAGCAGTGGTGTCACCTGCAGGCGGTGATGGACCTTCGTTGCACCTAGTTGGGTGCTTTCCTAACATGTGCCAGCACATGTGCCTTGCCCATCTTGGTCTGGGTCAGCACAATTGTCTTGAGGGTCACCACCAGGCTGTTGCTCAGAATTTGGCATAATGGTACGATTAGGCAGCCTCAGAGGCATCCATGCATGCTGCCCCTGCTGTTTCCTGTCCATTTCCGTGGTGTTTCCATCATTTTCTGAGGTTTCCAGGTTTTCACGCAACCTTCCCTATGCTGAGCCCCAGTCCCCTGCAAAAAATGCTTGAGTCTCCCATTGACTTCAATGGGGTTCGTTATTCGAAACGAGCACCCGAGCATCGGGAAAAATTTGATTCGAATAACGAGCACCCGAGCATTTTAGTGCTCGCTCATCTCTAATAGTTATTAAATCTCCCATCAGTCATCTTTTTTCTAAAGTAAATAACCCTAATTTTGATAATCTTTCTGGGTACTGTAGTCCACCCATTTCACTTATTACTTTAGTTGCCCTCCTCTGAACCCTCTCCAGCTTTGCTATGTCTGCCTTGTTCACAGGAGCCCAGAACTGTACACAGTACTCCATGTGTGGTCTGATTAGTGATTTGTAAAGTGGCAGGACTATGTTCTCATCACAGCATCTATGCCTCTTTTGATGCAACCCATTATCTTATTGGCCTTGGCAGCAGCTGTCTGACACTGGTTTCTACAGCTTAGTTTGCTGTTTACTAAAATTCCTAGGTCCTTTTCCATGTCAGTGTTACCCAGTGTTTTACCATTTAGTATGTACTGGTGACTTGCATTATTTCTTCCCATCTGCATAACCTTACATTTGTCAGTGTTAAACCTCATCTGCCACTGTTAAACCTCATCTGCCACTTTAGTTAAAACTGGCAGCTCAGAGGACATGTGCTTTGTTAGGGGATATGTCCTTTCTCAGAGTGAGTTTGCTTTCTGAGGGGGTATTTCCTTTCTCAGGATGCATGTCCTTTCTACTTTAGCTGTCTCTCTGTAACTGTCATAGCTTCAAAACAATGATCTGAGCATGTGTCCTCAGTGAGGTGGACAGAGAAATAAGGAAAAGAACAAACAATAGGTGGTGTTTAACAGATACATTTTATTAAATAACTCACTGGCTAAACTAAATATTTAAAGACATGCAATTACAAAAGTTTTCAGATCCAGGTGCTAGGTTGACAAATGTAGAATATTATTCATATGACCAAAACTACTATATATATATATATATATATATATATATATATATATCCTGATTATACAACCGTATGCTTTAAACTCCTGAGCTCTTCTTGCATAAACATATGATTTTACATCTATGCCTTGCAGGGAATTTATGGCTCTATATCTTGATGAACCTTCAACCCCTAAGAATATTTAAGTTAAATATATTATCACATAATGTTGGACTCAAAAACTGTGTCCGTTAAAAACGGACATGAAAAATTGATGAATTGGATTGGCAGTTATTTCTTGCCCCCAACTATAATCATGACCCCCATGATGCCCATAATGTCCTCCATAGTGCCCCTAACTAAAATAATGTCCCCCATGTAGGTCCCCTGGTAAAATAATGTCCCCCATGTAGGCCCCCTGGTAAAATAATGTCCCCCATGCAGGCCCTCTGGTAAAATAATGTCCCCCATGGTTTAAATAAATGCCCCCACAACTGCTTTTTGATGATTAAAAAAAAAAACACCTCACCTTCTCCACTTGCTCGCGCTGCAGCAGTCTCTTCTCTCACGCACAGGACCTGCTGAAGGACCTGCGATGTGAGCGATGACATCACTGAACGCGCCAACGTGATGACATCACTGCGCATAATGCAGGTCCATCAGCAGGGCCTGCTCAATGAAGACTGGAGACTGCACGAGCAAGTGGGTAGGGTGAGTGGCCATATGGTACCCATTTTTAACGGCCGGTAGACGGGAGCACTCCTGTCAATCGGCCGTTAAAAACGGCCCCATTTATTTCAATGGGGCAGTCGGGCCGTGAAAACGGGCCAGAAATAGGACATGTCCTATTTCTGGACGGATGCTATTCACTGGCCGTTAAAAAAACGGCCATGTGAATAGCCCCATAGGCTGACATTGGCACAAAAAATGGCCATGTGACGGCCGCTACTTAGACGGCCGTCACACAGCCATTTTTCACTGTCGTGTGCATGAGCCCTAAATCTTATGACTGTCCCTGGACATTAGGAGATGAATTGGCTGGAGAAAAACATGGCCAAACTAGTAACTTAGCTATTATATAGTATCAGTCAGGTTTATGTCTACAATACCATAGCCTTGGCTGTATCAATATCATAACATTGCATTTTATAGCTCTGCTTCTGGTATAAAGTTTCTGAAGTAACTGTAAATGCTCCTAGATGAAGAATTGTGATTATTTCAGACATCAGAGTTAATTCTGAAGTCATCATGAAAAGGTGGCAACTGGCAGTAATCTCTAAAGAGATGTGTTACCCCTTGCAAATATGTTAATCTAGGTAAATGTTTTATATTTGTTATCTACAGGAATTTTATAGGAAATCAATTTTTCTACATAAATCTTGCTGTCACACACATTCCATTTTTTTAGATTATTCCAGTTGAGAACCTCAGTCTCTAGCCTCTAGCTCATTTTAAGTTAAGTCTTTTCTCAACTTAATTATAACCAGATGGCTAGTCTAAATCTGTAACTGACTTCTAGGTCAAATAACGACATTTACTGTCTATAATCTCCAGCTGAAATATTACCCACACTGTCCTTCCTTGCATTGGTTATTAATCTTCATTGGCCTCAAGTTGGCAGCCATAAACTACAGGTCTGTCTTGTCTTTTCTGCATACAGATTGTCACCTATATAGAGGTAATGGAACAAAATGCTATTTCTTAACCTTATTTTATAATTCTATCTAATTCTTGTGACAGTCAAAGAATGCACATTATGTTTAAAGGGATTCTGTCAGCTCGATTTTGCATATAAAGGTAATGCCACTACTGGATTCAGCCCAGCATGTTGAATTCAAAAATGTTATTATTACAGTTCCTAGTAGTAGATTTAATGCTGAAAAAACGTTTTTTATAATGTGTCAATCACTCACATAAGGAGCCCAAGGGGATGTGCCCAGCCGCGTACGAGCCCGGGCTCGCCGAGACAGTTGGAGCCCAGGACCGCCCACCTCATTAATATTCACTTCACTGCTTCCAGCAGTGAAGCTCCGTCAGCGTTGTAATCCCACGCAGGCGCAGTACCTTCTCTGAGGCCGATGCCCGCAGACCACACGGGCGCAGACCGCTTGAGGTACTGCGCCTGCGCGGGATTACAACGCTGACGGAGCTTCACTGCTGGAAGCAGTGAAGTGAATATTAATGAGGTGGGCGGTCCTGGGCTCCAACTGTCTCGGCGAGCCCAGGCTCGAACGTGGCTGAGCACATCCCCTTGGGCTTCTTATGTGAGTGATTAGCCGGATAGCTAGCACCTTACTTTTCTAGCTCATATGGACTGCCTCTAAAGACTGTACGCCGCGGCCTAGCCTCGTGTGTATCACGCAATTGTGAGTCAATAGTACGCTAAGGGTTCGTACGCACTTTGCACGCTAATGTATGTTTCGTAATTTGTGTAGGAATGTTCGCAAAACAACGATTATTTTTTCACTTTGTTTTAATGCTGTACAGAGATCTGCCTCTGTACAGCATTAAAATGTATTGTCTTCGAGGAAACATTCTTTTCACCCTAAATCACGCAAGATCTTGGAACCAAACCCGACTTCAGATTGCTAATTTTAAATGTTTTTAAAGTAGCAGAAATCAATACCAAATTCATTCACTGAAGTATCGTGCAACTTTGGGTGAAACTAATTTTGCCTAACACTGCTCCGCCACAGTTCCCCATCTTCTTAAGATGGGACCTCCACAGCAGCCCACCCCATAACTTTTTCCTTCACAGCAGCCTGCCCCTTTAACAGTCAGTTCCACAGCACCTCACGCCCTTGACAGTGACCTCAGCAGGGGCCTGCCTTCTTAATAGTGACCTCTATAGCACCCATCCCTTAACACTGACCATAGGTTATAGTTCCCTTAACTGACCTCCATCATTCCTGGCCCCCTTGACAGAGACTTCCACAACGACTACCCCTTTAACAGTGACTGTCACAGTACCCTGTTCCCTTAACATGACCTCACAGTACCCCACTGCCCCTTTAATAGTGGCCTTCACAGTCCCCTCCTCCCTTAACAGTGACCTCCACAGTGCCCACTCCTTTAACTGTGACCTCCACAGCAGCCTGTCCCTAGAGTGGCCAGAGGTCCGGTTTTAGGCCAGACAGTTTGGCTTTCAGACTCCCTGTCCTCCGTCCGGCGCAGGGCCTGGATGGACACAGGGATGTCCTTTTGAACAGCTAACTCTCAGACAGCAGCACTGTGCAGTCTGAGTATGAGCTGCAGGGAGAAAGTCACCCTCCCTCCCATCCCTGCAGCTGACAGAAGTTGATTTTTACCTTCCTTTTATTCAATCCCCATTGGCTACGGAGTGGGAAGGGTCAGGGGCGTGGCTTTGTGAGGCCTGGGGGCAAGGCTTTTAAATCCTTCTTTTGAGGGTGGCCTGAATTACAGGTCGATGCCATGGTAATTTATGAGGAAACACATTAGGTAGCAGTTGAAGAAAATATCTTTTATTACTACTGGTAAATGTGTGACATTTACATTATATTAGGTAATGATTGATGATGAATTAGTCTAAAACATAAGTTATATATATGGTAACCGGAATACCCCTTTAACAGTGTCATCTACAGCGCCCTGCCCCTTTAAAGCAGACCTACAGCAGTGAAGAAAAATGGCTGGGTTGTTATGGAAACCTGGTGTGTGTGGAAACTAACTGTCTGTGAGCTTCTATTGGCTGATAAGGGTCATGTGACCAGGCTTCTACAGGCTAATGCATTTTTTGGGAATATCTCAGATACGGTACGCCCTGGAGTGCTAAAACACATTCTGAAAACCTTCCCGGACACCTGTTATAACTGTGTGTCAAATTTCGTGATTGTAGCTGCGACGGTGAGGATTCCTTTAGCGGACATACACACATACATACATACATACACTCAGATTTATATATTAGATATACAGTAGGTCTTTGCTGAGTTTAGTTTCCAAAAGTGGAAAAAGAGTCTTAATCTTTGGTTCTCTATTCCTTGGTATCCATTGAAATCTTGAATAGCCACAATTCTTTATTGTCTTTCTATGAGGAACCGTGAAAAATACCAAAAGTGTTAAAAACTGTAGAAAAACAGAAGCAAGTAAATGACTAGCTTTAAACGCTGACAATCTTTTTAAATGCAAACTTCTTAGGCCCAAAATGGTATTTCCTAATTATTTATCAGTCACATTTTTACATTGCTATTGCTTTGCTGAAAATTTGTATATTTTAAATATATCTGCTATTTGCAAAAAAATAAATTACTTACCAGCTCTAGCATTAAATTCTATCTGAAAATGTCAATTTTATTAGCATGCTATACACAAATAATCCTTAAGTATTTACTGTAGAGATAGTCACAATGAGCATAAGAAGATTAATCATAATCCTGAAATGTATTTGGAAATTTAAACATATCATGGATAAACTCTTTGTTCTTCAATTGGATTTAAAATATGTTTTCAATTTTTGTATAATAGATTTTTAATGAATTGTACTCAGGCAAAATGTAGAAAATGTTCCTATAATGGAAGCCCGTTAAGAAAATCAGCTGTAGAATTATGCACATTGCAAAATGCTTTCTTATTAACTTTTCTATTTTTTAATGATGCACGCGTCATAGAGCTGAGTGTGACTTGGCACAAACAGTTGAAAAGAAAATCTGTCACTGTTGCCTCCACACCCCATAGCAACCAATCAGAGAATAGTTTTCATTTCTTAAATGGTCGTAGAAAAACAAAGGTTCTCCTGTGATTATTATAGGATAAAGGCCAGTTTTTCCTGTTAGTTTTGATAAATAATATCCAAAGTGTTTTTTCCACATGAGCATTAGTGGTATACTGTGGTGGATCTGAAAACCCTTTGTAATATATTTGATTTTTAGAAAAAAATAATTTTTTCTTCCATAATTAATGAATGATACCACCACATTTTAGTAAGTATATGTCTAAAATTAAAAGTGATGAGTGGAATTAATCCTATCTGGTTATTAACATGTCAGTATATTATTTTATTGCTATTCTAAGTAGAGATGAGCGAATTTTTGCAAATTTGATTTGGCAACTTCATCTTAGTTAGCCAAGAAATTTGATTTGTTCCAAATTAATTTGTCACAAATCATCATTTTGGTGAATACATCAGGTGTACCAAGGCCACTCTGCCTAACCATATTCTTCCCACTTAGTGGACCAATCTCAGTGTGAAGGTCTGGAAGTTAACCCTTTGCTGACCATCAATAGTAAATTGATATTGGCAGCCATGCATTTAAAAATGGTGTCCGATGGTGCATGCAGTGGGTGCCATGGGTTCCAGGTGTTTGCTATTTTAAAGAGTAGACACCCAGCACTAATGTCTGTGACTGGTTGTAATGCTTGTCGCAGACTTTCAGATGCCATGGTCATCCAGGTGTGCTCTGTATTGCCTTGGTGGGGATCGGGAGAGGCAAAGCCTGTATACATCAGCTCCTGTCCTCCTTTGTGATGGTACCAGAGATTAATGATGAGTAGTTCATGAACGATTATCAATGATTCACCTAATTCACCTTCCTGACAAAGATTAGTTCACCAAGAACTAAAGGAAATGAAAGGAGATAGACACTAATCAGCTTCAGCAGGATCACTGTCACTACCATTTGCTTTATAGTTCCTACTACTAGAAAAGTAGTGTTGGTTGTTTCCAATTGATTTGTATTGTATTAGTGTTGGTTGTCCAAGTGTCAATGTTTTATAAAAAAAATGAATGAAAATTGTCTTCTAAAATTCCATTTATCTATGTGCCTATACCTGGTACATTGTATTGGTCGATTTGCTTTTTTTTCTAAAAAGTGTTTAAAGTTGTCTTTCTTGTCATCTAAAAATTGCTGAAAATTGTTCTCAAGTTTCGGGCACAGATTTTCCTACCATGCATGAATGAGAATTGTTAAAAAGTGAATTCAGTTTGCCAGCACTGTGAAATGCTGAGGATTTGCTTCACAAAAATCTTCAACATCAAATATGCAGGCTTTAGCCTTTAGCTCCAAAATTCTGATGAAACTATAAGGTGGAGAAACATGTCAAGGGAGCTTCTGGCTCTAAGTTTTAATTAGTAAGTGGATAACACTATACTATATTAGGGATAGCCATGTTGGTGACCCGTTAATATAAAATTAACTGTTTTTGAAGAATAGAGAGGGAGCATGATGTATGATAGTTGAGAGGATAATTTTAGTATCTCTTGTGGAGAACAAGCCATTGCTTTTTCTAATACTACCTTGTGTGTATAAACAGGGCTGGCATCTTCTCTCCAAAGTACAATTTTTGGAACATTTTATAATTTGAAAAAGCGTGACAAATATGATGGTACAGGCTGTTTGTTAACACCATCAACTACTGTATGTGTTTAGTCATAATGTAACTATGTGTGTCACTGTCACTCGGACATTATTCACTATTGTGTCTTTGAGTTAAAGAACTTGAAAGTGGAAAGACAGAGAGGGAGAGAAAACAAGAGTAAGAAAAGAGAGAGAAAAGTCTTTGGAGACCTCAGAGTGTGATACACCAATTTTGAAGCCAACTGGAGTACCTTTGATTTGGGTAGAATCGATTCAGAATAATGAGGTGCTAGAGAGAAGAATAAACTGCTAATGATACAATATATTTCAAATTTTCTCATATGCATCTATACTATTTATTTATGCAAAAGTTGTTCAAACAACAGTGACCATTTAGTCATATAGGAAGAGCAGTGGGAAAGTTGGTATAAACTAAAGGGGTCATGTATCAAACTGGTGTAAAGTAGAATTGGCTTAGTTGCCCATAGCAACCAATCAGATACCACCTTTCATTTTCCAAACTGTCTAATGTCTAAAATGAAGTGTTCATTCACGAATTATAGCAGGGATGGCCAACCCGAGGCTCTCCAGCAGTTGCAAAACTACAACTCCCAGCATGCCTAGATTGCATACAGATATCAGCCTACAGCAGGACATGGTGGGAGTTGTAGTTTTACAAAAGCTGGAGAGCCGAAGGTTGGCCATCCCTGAATTATAGGAAGCTGAAGTCATAAAGAAGTGGAATTTCCCTTGGTACAGCCCTATTTTCTCATTCAATCAGTTACTATGGCAGATATACAAATTTTTAGACTGGTCTTGCATAGTCATAATATCACCATATTGTAGAATTCTTAGAATCACTACATTTAGACCACTTTAGTTCTAATAAACTAAACTTAGATCACCTACAGTGCCCTGTAGATCTATAATC
Source organism: Rhinella marina (assembly GCA_900303285.1). Lineage (NCBI taxonomy): Eukaryota > Metazoa > Chordata > Amphibia > Anura > Bufonidae > Rhinella > Rhinella marina. Next base: position 35,068 of record ONZH01003826.1, on the reverse strand, counting down.
TATACAGTAGAACTCTACAGTGTATGTGTATTATACCCCATAAAATATACCCTAAAATGTGGCCTTGCACTGTTTGATCAATAATTTGTCATAGATGTTATTATTCATGTCTATTGAAATGTTTTACCACTATATTGCAGCTATTAGGTATCATTTTTTAGTATATTATTTAATGAAATAAAACTACAATGAAATAAAAAAAATGCAGATTTGGAGTTGTATTTGCATCAATAACTGTGAAAAGAACAATAATTAAAACTTAATGGTCAGGATTTTTCCAAAATTGTGCATTTTGTTCTGTCGTCAACAATCCTTTATTTGGAAAGTAAGACCAAAGAGTCTGCAGAAAATCAAGTCATCAGTAGGAAATATTATGTAAAAAAAAAAAGTAATCAGCAGTTCCAAATATAAACCAGAGGGAAAAATCAAATTGTGTTTGCACTGACATTTTCATATGTAACCATGGTAAGATAGAAGCAACAGCTGTTTAGAAATGAAAAATAACCTACTTGTGCTATGAGTAGGTTTGCCATTAAGCATATAAAAATAGTAACTTCATCTCTGAGTCAGTTCATAATAACACCTGCAATATATTCAGCTGGAGTATTGTATATGCATCACTAGGTGAATAAAGGTCTCTGTCTGTATTGGACAAAGCACAACTACAGACACATCTAACACTTTCACATATAGCAGTCATTTTCCGGCTATATTTAGCATTTTATTATCCAATATCATTCCACATTTTGCTGAAATAATTTATATTTTAAAGAATCTGTAAGCAGGAAATTCGCTGTCTTGTAAGACTAACTTGGCAGAATGTAATAATACCTTTCACTTTACATACCGTTACTTTATTTTGGTGAAAAATTACTTTTAATGCATATGCAAATAAGCAGTTAAGTGCACCAAGGGTGAGCCCAAATCATTCTTTGCACCAATGCTCCCTCACTTTCCTCTGTCAACCACTCCCTGTCATTGATTGATGGGGCCAAGTTCCTGCATAGTCTTCTCACCAGGCCTGTCAATCAAGAAAGAAAAGGAGAGCGCTGGGGCATGGGTGCACAGAGTGGCTTGTGACTGCCTTTGGTGCACTTAACACTCATTTGCATATGGATTGAAAGTACTTTTTCTCCAGAATGAAACAATGGATAGGTAAGTAAAAGGTATCATTACATTTAGATGTGCTAGCCCTACAAGGTATTGTGCCTGGTTTAGCAGTGAAGTTCCTTTAAGATGCTGTGAAAAAAATATATATGTAAGGATGAGGTATCCATCACTATTCACTATAATGGGGGCGGGCTCCGGGTTCCGCCCACAGCACGGCAAACATGCCGAGAGGCGGCCGGACTAAAACTATGACTACAGCCTGCCGGACACCCTTGCTACTAGTGTGAAATTAGCCTAAGTTAAAAACCCTTATAGTATGCATTTGGCATTAGTACCTTTATTGGAATATTATTTTGCAATCTCATAATCTCAACTGTGTTGAAACGCAATTTATGAGATAAACATGGGCAGTACAGTAGCTCAGTAGCTACCTGGGTGCTCCAGATTCCTCCCACACTCCAAAAACATAGTCACAAGTCAATTTGGAATTTTTGATAGTGACTCAAAGTATGCAACTCTACGGACTTTTATTTGTGGTATTTAAAATTCTGCTGACTTTAAAAATTGAATGTGAGAGGGGCGGAGCTACGCCGCAGAGCCGGATGCACGCTTGCCGCTGAGCTCTGCTGTAGACCTAACCAATCCAGGCTGAAAAAAGCTGCCAAACCTGCACAAAATGGGCAAAACCTCGAAAGATAGGTCCAAAGACACCCCAGGACCAGGTAAATCTACACTAGCCCAAGGAGAAACCGAGCGATTTATCAGGAGAAGAGCTTCAACGGCACCGTACCAGCAAGGCAAGATGGCGCCGCAGAAGCAAAATCCTCCCGCCTCGCACACAGAGGGCAGCACGGACGCTGAACATGAAAGCGATCTAGAGGACCGACACAGCGAAGAGGACCGGGTTATCTCTAAAACTTTTCTGAAGTCTCTGCTAGCTAGTTCCTTAGAACCCCTTATCATGGAACTAAAAGATATAAAACAGGACTTACGTCACATGAATGGGAGAGTGGAGGCCCTGGAGCAGGCCCAAACAGTGGGAACAGAGTTTAACACAGCAGTGGCGAGGAACTTGGACACTAGCCAAGCACATGTAAATTACCTGCACTCTTTGATAGAAGAGCAAGATAATAGGGGACGGAGGAATAACCTCAGGCTCAAGGGGATCCCGGAATCCGTATTACCTGAAGCTTTAGAAGCCACGTTGACCACCTTTTTTACCTCCGTCATTGGATTGACGACAACAGATCTGACTATGGACAGAGCTCACAGGGCTCTCAGACCACCCCCTCAACCAAATGAAAATCCAAGAGACGTCATATGCCGTATGTCCAGCTATAAAACAAAAGAATTGATATTATCTGCGGCTAGAACATCTCCACTACCTCCTATTGAAGGCTCAGTGGTCACAATTTATCAAGATCTATCTCCCATGACCCTGAGAAAGAGGAACCATCTGCGTCCTTTGTTGGAAGTCCTGAGGAGGAGAAAAATCACCTACAGATGGCTCCATCCTTTTGGCCTGCTAATAAATACACCGGGCAGGAAGATGGTGATCAGATCAACAGCAGATCTACAGAGAATGTATGATTTTCTCGATATCGAGGCGTTGGAGATTCAAGATTGGAATATAGCCCAAGATATTGCCCCTCTACCATCTATCCCTCAAGTGGAACCATGGACTCCAGTAGTCAATAACAGAAGGCCTAGAGGGAAAAACACCCCACTGAGCATGACCCCGTGGAGACTGAACCAACTGCCTACTATCAACAGAGAAGACATCTGACTACAGGGACTCTCTGTAAAGTATTACTCTTAAAAATGGCATGCTAAGAGGTTTTCAACATATGCCTGGATATGGTTATAGGTTTCCCAGATAAAAAGTTCTCCCCCACATAACACATCTTATTCTCTCTACAGTTTGTTCACACATATTAATATTCCATATACAACGCATATTTTCTAACTATCTACCACTATCTCTACTTATTGCTATGGCAATTGTGCAGGTGTCAAGACCTCTTCTTAAGACATTCACAGACGTACGCATTTCTGTAGTAACATTAGAGTGCATATCTCTTTTGTTTACTTGTTATACCTGTTTATTGAGTTACCAGTTCTTGGTTTTAAGGTCATGCGCATAGACATGCAGGGTAGACAGGGGCTCATACTCCTGAGATACGGTGATTTCTTAGTATCCACAGGGACACATTCTCTCACCAACAATATCCATATCCATATGAAAATAGACAAAGGTAACTTGTATGCATTAAAATTGCAGGTTATGATTTGTATATGCTCTAAATGTCTGTTGTTAATAACACACTTTTTTCTACTCAATACACACAGAAAATGGATAATACTGTAATCTGTACCTTTAATGTCAGAGGTCTGAATGCACCGTCAAAGAGGAATCAAATCTGTAAGCATCTACTAAAGCATAAGGTAGGAATTGCATTTTTGCAAGAAACACATTTTTGCACTAGACATGTTCCCACATTAAACCATATGGCATTTGACAAGTGGTTTCATAGTACCTCCCCAAGCTCTGCTTCCCGAGGAGTAAGCATAGCAATTCACAAAAATATTCCTTTTGAGGTGCGATCAGAACTCTTAGATTCCGATGGGAGGTATCTATTTTTAAAAGGTGTCATTGGTGCTCAACTGTACACTTTTGGAAATACATACGCCCCGAATGTCCATCAAACTGAATGGATTAAGGATACACTAGCCAAATTCGGAAATTTTGTGGAAGGGTGCATAATACTTGGAGGTGATTTTAATATCACGCTTCAACCACACCTAGATTCATAGTCAAAACAATCTGCGCTTCCTCACACAGCACTATCACTTATAAAATCAGCCCTACAAGAATGCACATTGGCAGATGTCTGGAGACAATTCTGCCCAGAAGACAGGGATTATACATATTACTCCCAATGTCACAACTATTAGACGTATGGATTACTTATTCACCCCACAACAACAACTACACTTGTGCTCCAAAATTCAGATAGGTAATATAGTACTCTCTGACCATGCTCCAGTTTTTCTTCAATATAACTTATCAGGTCTTGATAGAATAACAGGAAGTTGGCGCCTCAACACCACTCTGCTTGATACTAAAGATAATGTATTGCAAATACAACGCCACATAGCCAACTACTTTAGCCTAAATGACACACCAGATATCTCTAAGGGAATATTATGGGAAGCACAGAAATCAGTGCTAAGAGGTCACCTGATAGCTCTGGGTTCCTATATAAACAAAAAAAGACAGAAAAAGATTGTAGACCTTTACCAACTTATACAGACACTAGAAGCCACACATAAGCAGACCCTATCATCAACTGATTTAAAAACTCTTACCAAGGCTAGAAATGATCTCAAAAATCTCTTAAACGCATACACGGCTAAATCTTTCTTAAACTCCCAATTCAAATACTATGCACACGGGGACAAGGCGTCTAAGCTTTTGATCTCACAGATAAGAATGCGGAAAGCTAAGGCATTTATCCCTATGATCCAGTCACAAGATGCAAAAATCTTACGCACCACAGAACATATAGCTAAGCGATTCTGTACCTTCTACAGTGAACTGTATAACCTAAAGTCTTCATCAGATACGCAAACAGTAGAAGAGAGGAAGCGAAAAATTGACGCTTGGTTACACACACTAAACCTTCCTAAGCTAGACATAGGTCAGGAAACACCTCTCACTAGACCCTTTACCCTTAAGGAATTGGAAATAGCATTATGAGATACTCCGTCTAACAAGACCCCGGGACCTGATGGATTTCCAATTCCATATTATAAAACATTTAAAACTGAATTGTTACTCCACCTACTAAATGTATGTAACAAGACTCTCCTAGGAGAACCTCTTCCCCCACAAATGCTACACGCTTTTATTACCATCATACCTAAAGAGGGGAAAGACCCTTCCTTCTGCTCAAATTACAGACCTATTTCCTTACTCAATAATGATTTAAAATTACTGGCCAAGATGATAGCTAATAGGTTAAAACCATTGGTTCCGGACTTGGTCTTCCCTGAACAGGTAGGATTCATTCTTCACAGAGAAGGGAGAATGAATACTAATCGCTTGTTGCATATAATACAACACGCAAATATCCACAATTTGCCCTTAGTCCTTCTCAGCACTGATGCTGAGAAGGCCTTTGACAGAGTGAATTGGCTTTTTATGGAGAGAACTTTGTTAAAATTTGGAATCCCCACCCAATTTATAGACACAATTATGTCCATGTACTCTACTCCCAGCACACAAATCTGGGTGAATGATACCCTCTCGCCTAGATTTACAATCAGCAATGGTAAACGCCAAGGCTGCCCCCTTTCCCCACTCTTATTCGTTTTGACATTGGAGACGGTGCTTCAGGCTTTCAGACAGGATCCTAGAATACAAGGGGTTCAGTTGGGTGGTCAAATGCACCAACTGGCTGCATTTGCTGATGACGTTTTACTGTTCATATCAAACCCGGAAGAAGCTCTTCCTGCTGTCATAGATATCTTTGAGGCCTTTGGTGACCTCTCCAATTTCAAGATCAACCCAACAAAATCCCAAATACTTAATGTTACTCTCACCACACAAGATAGTCTCCATTTACAGAGAATTACCCCATACCATTGGGCCCCTTCCACCATCCCTTTCCTAGGCATACAGATCCATAAAGATTATTCTCAGCTGTATAAGATGAACTTTGTAGAGCTGCTGAAACGGGTTAGGGAACTGATAACTAGTTGGGAGATACCCTATGTCTCATGGTTTGGGAGAAAAGCCCTTATTAAAACAGTTATACTACCAAAGATCCTATACTATATGCAGGTTCTCCCAAAACAACTACCAAACAAATTCTTTACACGCTTACGGTCTCTCTTATCCTCCTTCTTATGGCGTAAAGCAAGACCCAGACTAGCACAAATTCATCTTACGCAGCAAACTAAAGATGGTGGTATGGGTCTTCCCGACTTTAAAATGTACTACAGAGCCATCCAAAGCGCCAGACTACTAGATTGGCTACGGGAGCCAACAAAGAGACTAGACTATTTAGCTTAATCTGCTATGTGTAAACACCCACTTCGTAGCCTAATATTAAATAACAAACACCCTATCTTACTAGGCAGAGATATTCCTAATAAATTAACGAAACACTCGGTTGATCTATGGCATCATTTTGGCCTGAAAAAGGTTTTATTAGGAGAAACACTAGCAACAATGCAAGTGAGAGATGTATTATACAACACTCCTAAAAGTTTCAGAGATACATTACCTAGGAACTACAGAGATCTAAAAACCCCAATACTGGATCTATGGGAAAGTGTCACAGACCCGTCTTCAGGGACAATTCCAAATAACCCGCTATTAGATGTATTGTCCATCTTTCATAAACAACACCTGAGGAAATATGTCGCTGCGGTTAGGAGAGTGGAAAAAGTGACGCAAAATCACACTATATTTGAAAGAATGGTATTACAGAAAATGGAACCCACTAAAATAATCTCCTCTCTTTATAAGCATTTGGTGCCTAAATTGCCCTATGGAGAGCGTTGGTATATCTCCCAATGGGAAAATGATTTCCAAACCCCTTTCTCCGAAAGGGACCTCAACTTCATCATGTCGGCCTACCACTCTATGTTTAATTGTGCAAAACTACAGGAAACTATTTTAAGATTCTTACCCAATGGCATTACACACCGGACCGACTGGCTAAAATATACCCCAATGTAACTTCCATATGTTGGAGATGTAAGTCAGATTGATGGATATGCCCACTGATCAAATCCTACTGGTCAGAGGTTTGTCAGACCCTCTCTAATATAACAGAGGTACAGATCCCTGCCACGCCAAGGGTATGTCTCTTAGGTTTACTAACAGAAACCAAATTATCGAGGGTGCAACAGAAAATGGTGCAACCACTATTAGCACTGGCGAGATTACAGATGGCAACTCTGGAAACAATCTGATTCACTTACACTTGCGCATTGGAGAGCCAGAGGGGACCAGATTTATAGATTCGAGAAACTGGCTCATTGGGAAACTCACACTTCACTCAGATTCACCGAAACCTGGAACAGTTGGGCAAAATTCAGGGGATATGACTCTACCTAATGACTTCAGTAGGATAGTCCCATTCCCTAACCAACTCGGTTCAAATGGAAACATACTCCAGAAAAATACTAAACCTCATTCAACAACATGTATGACAAACAGGGTTTTCTAGACCTTCATATATTAACTGCTAATGTGACAATACCCAACTAGACCTCACCTACGGCAATCCAGTTACCTATCTCATTGAGCAAATAAGAAGCTTATATTCACAGGACTGTATCTTAATTATTTGGTTGAGAGATTTCTTACAAACTGTCTATGTACTGCATCAGCTTTTACTGACAAACCTAATGTTTATGTGCATTGACCTGTTTATGTTATGGGCTATGTTTTGTATATTGATTATGTTATACAATTGTGATTTTTGCACATAAGGAAAAATAAAATAAAATATTATTATTAAAAAAAAATTGAATGTGAATTGAGCCTGAAACTTTAAAGGCAAGTCTACAAATGTGGCATTTAAATATTTGTACCATAACAATAAACATTCTGAATAAGTTGCAAATTTTTATGATCCCATTTTTCTAACTTTATCTGAAGGGGCCAACCATGAAAAGCAGAAACCTGTTTCCCAATTTGTGGTTTGCGCAGGTTAGTGGATAATAGATGAATGACACACTAGCCAGTTATAGGAGATGCTGTAAAATGAAAGCCTAGCTCTGTTAAATGAGTGAATGTGAATGAGGTCTGATAAGCATTATTCTGTGCCAACCACACAAGAGAACCAAGGTTCTGTTTTTTTATGGCCCATTCTGTATCATATTTGCTAAAAATGAACAAGCTGTATCCTTCCACACTGAAGTAGAAATAAAAGGGAGGAAAGGACATTCCAGATGCATCATAAAATCATGAAGTTCATCTGGTGTAAAATTGTATATTTTAGTTCAGGAGGAAATGGAGGAGGGGAATGTAGTTGCAGTCTCACCATTTTACGGTCACATGGTCAGGTTTCTTCATGTAGTTTTGGAAGCCAAAACCAGGAGTGGATTCATGTCTGTCCTTAATACTTTCTCTCCTTTTATGATCCACTCCTGATTTTGGTTTTAAAAACTGCATCAGGAAACCTGAACGTGTGGCTGTACCCTTAAGGTCTATGCTTTCCTGAGGAAAGGTCATCAATAAAAGTAATTTGGAAAACCCCTTTAAGCCTCATTCTGTGAGACTAGAGGAGAGCAGCAGGACAGAAACATCTGACAAACACAGAACAAAAAGACCAATTGTGACATTACACCAGGAAGAGATGGTAAATTGTGATGCTACACTAGAGTCATAGTAGGGTTCTAATAGGGAGATCTTAAGGGGTTGTCATTTTTCATATGTTTACTCTCTGAGGGACAGGACAGGGGGCTCTGGGTAGATCTAGAGACTGGTTCTATATGCTCTTACCGTGGATGATACAACACATAAGTGGTATTCATAAATGGTATATAGGAGAATATGTTAATTACCTTTAGACTATCTGGTACACGTACTAGCCCCCCTGTACATATATATATATATATATATATATATATATATATATATATACACACACACACCACTTTGTAGTTAATTGGTTTTAAACTTATAGCTTGAAAAATTGAACATTTAGTAAAAGTAAAGAAAGAAAAAAAGACAGAAGGTTATCCAGAAGAATCCGAGCGGTACAACACCTGACACACATCTACCGCAGAGAATTTTATTTTATAACAATACAGCAGGTATGCTTTAATGTTTGACAACCTGCTGTGATAAAGGTGACAGATACTTGTCAACATGCATTAGTTTGCATTGCTCAGAGAGAGTGCACATTCGCCACAATATGCACTAAATGTTATATTAGGACATGTCAATCAGCTACAAAACAGGTTTTCTTTCTATGACTGCATCTATTAAATACATTTTACCTTGTTATTGAAATATTTTGCATACTAAAAAATGATTTTATATCTGCACTATTCAGGTACAGTACATGATAACTGATTACTCTACATACACACTGAAAGTTTATTATATGTTTATTTGCATATATAGCAACTGTAAATGATACTTAGTTGTAGATCATTATATTAAGGATATAAGGTCTTAAGTCTCCTTTTAAAAATGATTTTGCTATATTCTATAAACTCACAATAGCAGTGGTAGTAAGGAACACCACATGAATGGTTTTCAGGCTTTATTAAACATACCTTTATGTTGATGTTGACATTTTGACACAATGCCTTGGAAAGGATGAAATGAAAGAAATCTGACATTCTGTGTAATAAGAACACGTACGACATGTCATGTTGATGGGCTATTTGTGTAACATGAAATGAACAGTTACTGCTTATGCTTATTGAACATATAAGCCAGACATATAGCGATTCTGAATGAATCACGGATGTATACAATAATTTGCTGTATACATATACTACAGATTTAAAATGAGCTGTGACATAAACATATTCAAACCAATAAACATAAGCTGACTGTTTGGAAGAGAGATGTGGGGGCTCCTTTTTAGAAAATAGTGTAACATTTCAGTATCAAATGCACAGTAACCAGCTAGAGATTAAAATCATGGTAAAAAAAAGAAATACAAGTTGATTAAAAAGAAGTGGGTAATGTGATAAATAGAGGCCTATTTCTGTAAATATTACATGATGGTGTATACTATATTTCACCATTCTAAAATATTGTTATTTTATGCAATCCCTTTGGAGGAAATCAGTTTATCACTTGAATGTTAAAAAAACTCAGAGAGAATGGTATCTCCCATAGCAGGGGTCCAGAAGCTTCTCAGATGGACTACAAGAAGATGAAGAAAATATATCATAATCTATAACTCATCTCTGGTACTAACTGGTATAAAAATATATCATACGCTGTAACTCATCTCTCACCTACTAATCATTGTAATAATTGTGTTCTGTATAATGTGGGCATCACAGGGAGTCCAAGCATCCCACCCCTGACAGCCAGCATTCTTGCTTAGTGAGAATATTTCCTTTTGGGACCCCTACACTGGTCATATTTGGTATCAGAATGATCAGCCTGATGAAATATGCATTATTAAAACATGTTGGGCCCGAATATCCATTATTGTGGATGGGAAGACATGTTTTATTAATATTTTAGGTTGGCCTGCCGAGGGATAGAGGTGGAGTGGGCACCTATAATGACGGCCTTCCAAGAGGGTTGGGCCAAGGATAGGGGGAGACTGCTCTCAGCTCCACCCTCTGCTGAAGGGGGATAAAAATGTGGGAGTTGGAACCTTTCATTGACACAATTTTGGGATCCGATCAACATTGTGTTTTATTCCTCATCCAGAATGGACTCTGATCACACAATTTGCTAAGTAGTAAGAACCTTTCTGTTGTTATCTTTTATTTGGATACCTGTTTTGTGCACGTTTATGTATGTCTTGTTTTTTTTTTTAACTAAGTACAGTACCCTTTACCCTAATGTACCCTAGTCTATTAAAGTATATCTTTAATGGTTTTGCCTTGTGCCCAGAATGAGCCCAGTAATCTCCATTTTTAAGTGTGTAATTGCGGTTTGCATTACCGTGTGCTACTGTGAGCCTGCTAACAAGTGGGGTACTGTGGGGTCTTCTATGAGCCCTTAATTAATTGGTATATTAATTTAAATGTCATAGATGTTGGCAGCGTGTTTGGGTGCATGAAAGGCTTTGTTGGGTGTGATCAAGGTTCAATCTGAGCCCTGTATGTAGGGCATGAGAGATTGAGTGCGTGAAATAGATTGACCCGTATGTGACCGGTAATTATAGACATAGACAGATGGATAGATTAGATAAATAGATAGATAAATACTGTATTTTTCGCTTTATAAGACACACCTGATGATAAGACGCACCTAGCTTTTTGTGAAGGAAATTAAGAAAATAAAATATTTTGAACCAAATGATGTGCTTTTGGTGGGTTTTGAACTAATGGGAGGTCTGTGGATGACACACTGTTATGGGAGATCTGTGGTTGACACTGTTATGAGGATCTGTGGATGAAACTGTTATGAGGATCTGTGGAGGACACTTATGGGGGATCTGTAAAGGACACTTATAGGGGGATCTGTAAATGACACTTATAGGGGGATCTGTAGAGGACACCTATAGGGGGATCTGTGGGGGACACTTATAGGGGGATCTGTAGAGGACACTTATTAAGGGATCTGTGGAGTACAATGTTATGGGTATTTGTGGTGGACAGTGTTATAATGGGATCTGTGGTGGACACTTATTGGGGATCTGTGGATGACTGTTATGGGGTGATTTGACCCATTACATTGGGCCACAGTTATTAGAGCCATCACTTATAAAGTGTATGGAGCAACCCCTAGCAGTGCTGCTTTGCTAAACTACGGTAGCTTTAATCACTTATCTTCAGTACTTACTATGCATGCAGGCAGCAGTGCAGGTCCCTCACTCAGTTACGTTCTGGCCCTGCCCACTTCATTATTGTTGGGGGGAGTGTGTCTTATAAAGCATAAAGATACAGTAGATAGATAGATAGATAGATAGATAGATAGATAGATAGATAGATAGATAGGTAGATAGATAGATAGATAGATAGATAGATAGATAGATAGATAGATATCACCATTTAAAGAACATGATAATATACAGTTTATACAATATATCTTCCAAGAGATATCATCTTTGTGTGAAGAATAGAGTTCATCTGGAGCTCAGTGGATTAAGCCACATTATGGTCAGAGGTTAGATGACTGAGACAGATATTTATGCTGCTACTTTTTAAGGGGCATTATAATAAAGATCAACAAGATAGCAACTTGTGTGAAGATAGATCTAGCCAGCGATACATAGCTTACTTGTTTTGAGAGAAGCTCATAATTGGACTTTATTATCATTATCATTACAACTGAAAACAACTAAAAAAAACAAAACAAAATCAGACTTTAGGGAAGGATGCTTATATATGTGCACCAGTATCCACATACAGACAGAAGAAATGCTATTGAAAACTATAGATATCAAAGAGATAGTGATGTATACATAGATAACCAGAGAAAGTATCTCATTCATTTATAACTCTGGCTTAAATTACAACAGAAGACAAAAAAAATCAATATTAATAATTTAATAGGCAAGAAAATCTATACTGCATTACAGTGAATGCTGAGCAGAACTAATTTTGGTGACAGAAAAGGCTGATGTTTCCATGAAAAAAATTGATAAAATTATAAGGTTATAGAAAAGGAAACCTCTTGTGTCGAAAAGTAATTTATACCATGTTTTTTTTTTTTTTTTAATCTACGAATGAAAAATTAAATATTGAGTACAACTAGACAAATCTCTCAAGCTGGGGATATCAAACTTTGTCATACGTCACCGCGCACAAGATTTCAATCTTCTAGCAAGATGGCTTCAGTGGCCTCTTTCGCTCAAATGGATGAAGTAAGTATGATTTTTTTTTTACTTTTACCACCATTTCAGGGAAAATCGATTAGTTACCATGAAGCATGATAAAATTCGGCTTTGTGGCAAATCAAATTTTTCCTGAAATTTGGATCGAATTTCAATTCGTAAACTTCAATTCGCTCTACACTAATGATGTGTTGCATGCCTTTAAGTTGAAGAAAAGTTTGGCCACACAAAATTAAATGCGACTTTTTTATTTTACCCTAATACTTTTATCTATTTGTTAAGATCAATAATACATTTCTGGTCTTCAAGGTATGGGAACTATTCTCTCAGATTTGAAGCCTAACCACATTTCTGAATTCCTCTCAGCAACACATTATTATCTCTTTGCTTAAATAGTATATTTAGTTACCATGGTTACCAGATTTCACTATCTCTTTAAATATTGAAGGGGAATCTTTCCTTTTGCTATGATATTTTAGATGATTTATATATATTTTTTAATGTTTTTAAATGGCAAAATGTAACTTAGAAGATAACATGTCAACTAACATGCAGGCTTCAAACTAGGATAAGATAAAATAAAGATACAATACAGTATTTATTTTCAAATATTACATATCTATGTAATATATGTACTATGCTTAGAGGGCTTGTCTTGTTAAGACAACCACAGTCCATATGACCCACTAGGGCATATGGACATGAGAGGCGTGAGGCCCCTACGCTTGACCTTCCTCTATAAGCCAGATCTGCCTGTTAAAGTACAAGGCCTGCAGCATTACAAGGTTTCTAATGTGTCTTCGCTAAACGCATATATTTTGTCCTAGCTAGTTCGGTCAGCAAGGCAGATATTTGATTCTTTTCTCATGACAATTTAGTAATGGGATAGAAATGCAATGTAATTGTGAAACAGCAGGCATTAATAATATTTGTTGAGTACATAATTACATTAATTTAGATGTTCTTCTGTAAATTGGAACTTCACCCAATGCTTGTGAGTATCTTGTTTGGCCAGATCTATAAAAGTTAATGATTTTATGGGCTGAAATTGCAATAGTTTCTTCCCATAGTCTATTGAAGAATGATTGACTGCTTCGATGTTTCAGTTCTAAAGAAATGGTAAAAAGGCCTAGGGGAGTCATTTACTAACTGATATACGCCACAATCTGTGACTTACGCCAAGTCAAAAAAATGTGGTATGTCGTGGGTGGGCGAAGGCGTAAACCTCCAGGCCTGTCTCATTTATCATTTTCTACTCCCGTTTTAGTGGTAGAAAATGGTTTAATTCTACACCAGCAAGGAAGCTGTCGTAGATTTAGGCCAGCAGTGAATTCGCCAAAGTTATGTAGAGGCTGGAGCCTCTACATAACTTCAGTGGATCCACTGCCAGTGCAGGGGTTATTAAGACCAGCATAATGTCTTGTGAGGTTGGTTCTACTCTTTTTACCTTATCTTTTGTGGGTCTGTAAAACCTTTTCTATAAAATGCTAAGGGAAGTCAAATTAACAACAACTTTAGACAATTTAGACAAATTAACAACAGATTTTGACAAATTAATGTTGCTAGAGAAGTCTTTTTTTTTTTTTTTTTAAGAACTGGTCCTACTTTGGAAGCAGAGAATGCACATGCACCTATGCTGAGAGATCACAGATCCACAGAGCTGTACACAGTCAGGTTTGTCACAGTAATAGTCTGTATCATTATACTGGCAATGCGGGGTATTTACTAATGTCTTAAGCCACAATAGTGGTGTAAAAACCCTTGCAAATTATGGTGCACACCACATGTGCCTAATAACTTGTGACTTTTTAAGCTTCTTGACCCTTTTCTTAAGTGCTGAGAAAAGGGACAGGGCACAACGTATCACAACCTTCCAGATTTATTATAAGTTATGCCAGAAACTGGCCTAAGTTATAGCTGAAGTTTTCATCAACCCCTGAATGGCATATACTTCAGTTTCTGATGCGCGGCAGGGCAGAGATGTGCTTAATTTATTAAGGAGGTATCTGGCTCTTAATAAATTACATGCATCTCACTCCAGTGCAGAGGGATCAAGATTGGCATATGGGAATGCCAGTCTTGAAAAAGGTCCCTCAATATGTGGATAAAAAGAAGTCAAAAACCATAACTACTTCAGGTGCATTGGAAACTCTTGTCAGTAAAAATAATTTTAGCTATCCATTATACAGTAAACCAGCTGATTGAATGGGCCAAGTTGCACTGGCACGTGTAAAGGAGATAGCGCTGCAGTACCATTGCACTACATACTGAGCCATTCAATCAGCTGATTGCTGCCCCCCACTGATCTGATGTCAATGACAGTCTGACGCTGGCCACTCACATAGCTGTTGGCAGAATTTAGCTTTGCTGAGCATGTAGTGAATGGGGGGAATGCAGCTGCCAAACTGTCAATAGCTAATCTCCCCTCTAACAAAAGGGTTGGACAATTGAATCCAACATGCCTGATCCTTATCCCTGCCAATATCTGTTGTCAGGGAAAAGTTGTGAGGTGATGACATACACATCAGATGGTCAGCTGAAATCTAATGTGTATGGCCAGCTTAAAGGGGAGGTTCATATAAACCTTTTGGGCAGATCCCCAATGTGACTGGACCTGCAGAGGGAAGCACCTTACCTACTTCCTGCCACTGGGTTCTGGCACCTGCTTCTGTCACATGATGCAACAAGGAAGCCGATTACTGTTGTAGCCAATCATTGAAGTAAAACTGTATATTGATATGCTGGGAGAGAGGAAGCGGCAAGGACTGGCGACTGGGACTGAAGAATGGCACTGGCGCAGTGATCCTATTCATTTCTATGGGATCACCGCTACTCTGCGATCCTGGCCGTGATAGCTGTTACATGACCAGTGCTAGCCGTAACCTTATCCTTGTCAAAGGGGTGTCTCTCTAGACAGCCTGGCACTGTCAGCCCTGATAGGATAGTGTCAGACGGTATAGGGCAGTGACGGTTAACCTCTGGCACTCCAGCAGGCTATTTCTAATTTCTATGGAGTTCTGAGAACAGCCAAGCAAGTGTACATCTCTTAGAGTTGTAGTTTCACCACAGCTGGAGTGCCGGAGGTTAGCCATCACAGGTATAGGGTGTTTATCTCAAATGGTAACACCCAGTCAGCAATTTATTCATACATTCATAGGAAGAATAACAGAAGAATGGCAAAATGCAAAGTTCTAAGAAAGAATGCTCTAGAAGTATTTCATGAAGAATACAAGTATTTACTAAAATAGACATGTTAGATGAGGTAACAGGTCCTTTTTTTAGAGCATCTAATAATACTATAGGCAGTTTTAATGGGAAAGCCATTGCAGGTAAATGAGCTTCATCTATACATGGAGAGGGTTGCCATAGGCTCTCACGTAGAGGAAACCAACATACATATATATACAAATGCACACAGACAGGGATGATGATGGTAGAATAGACTTGCCTGGTCATTATAATCCCATGCCAGGAACTGCACTGCTCTGTAACTGAGCATTGTAATACAGTAGCTGACATTATGTACTAAGTGCAATCTCTGTGTAATAAAATATATACACTTTCAAATGCATATGCATGTGAAAACCTCAAGGGCAAAAGAGCAAGGAAACACAAAGAATCCACTGTTTGTGGCATGTACTGTATAAAATGTCCAGCATTGTACAACACACACCAAAACCTATACATTGTCTACAAGAGTTCAACACAATTAATATTTTATTTTTCCTTTTAGCAGTGATATCTTACACATTTATATAGTGTACTATGCATTATTCAGAAACCTTCGCAATGACAGGTAGCCAAGAAATGAAAAACTAGGAACACTGATAATTAAAATGAAACACAAGTCCTAATACAAATCTCTTCTTATTTTGTCTGCATGTTTTCTCAAATAATATGTAAAGAGTAAAATATACCAAAAAGGAGAAGAAAAACATCTTTGTTTCTGGATTAGATATTGTAATATTTCCATGAATAATTTAATGCTTGGATGAAGGACAGTAAGCAAGGATGGTATTTCAGATTTCAGCATAATTTAGTGGTCTGCATGTGCAGACTAATAATTCACGTATAAAAGCAGAAAACAGCACTCCTATTAAAAGGGAAATACATCATATTCCTGTAAAGAACACAAAAATGTCCATAATTGAATTTGTCCTTTTACATAAGGTATATTAAATGACGTCAATGCAATATTTAGCATGTAAACAATGAGCCTAAGAAGAAAATGGACACATAGTGTTATGCATTTTGAACAATATTTTACAGTTTGAATCTACATAGAAGTTTAAAAAAAAACATTTTATTGATTTCCACCAATTCAATTATTTAATGCACTTGTATTTCATAACTGTATTCTCAACTTTGGTTTGAGCTGTAAGTGAGGAAACATGATCATGTAAGTTAGGAACGCAAAAAAATCTACCTATGCACTCAGCATTATATCATTGGATAACTCTTCAATCATTGCCTCTTTATGAGGCATATAAATCATCAAATATTTTGGTTTCAGAGGTGTGAACTTTTAGCTCTTGGACCTTGATGCAAAATCTGTAAAGTTACTTTCACGTTTGCGTTGTTGTTTTCCGGTATTGAGATCCAGCAGAGGATCTTAATACCGGAAAAAAACATTTCACTTTAGTCCTCACGCATTCTGAAGGGAAAGAGATTTGTTCAGGATGCATCAGGATGTCTTCAATTTTGGCAGCGTTTTGTGTCCGGTCATAAAAATGGAAATAAAACAGATCTGGCATTTTTTAGTAACCAAAAAAAACGATCCATCACTCATCGACTTTAAATATATTTAAGTGACGGATCAGTTTTTCACGTTTTGATTTCACACCACTGCATTCTAACAGAACGGATGCATCCTCATGTGCAAAATTAAAACGGGTCAGTTTAATTCCAGTATTGAGATTCTCTGCCAGAGACCCTAATACTAGAATTAACAACGCAAGTGTGAAAGTAGCCTAACATGATCCCATCTATCCTATCATGTTTTGCATCTGTGTATGTCCACACTTTTTGTGGCTAGCACATGGACCCATTAAATTTTATGGGTCTGCAAAAACAATGCACATGGATGTTATGTGTGCTCTCTGCATTTGTATGTCTATTCAAAAAATTCTAGACCATGTCCTATTCTGGTCTGTGAAAGAGTGAAAAAGAGTGAAAACAATTACACATGTATGTTATCTGTATTTTGTGGACCCATGGTTTGCGGGTTACAGTACGGACATGACAGTGTAGATGAGACCTTATAGTACTGATGGCTACTTATGTAGCAGAGGAGCTTTATGAACCTCTCAGGCACCAGGGTTCACATATGGCTACATTTGCATCCCCTATAACCCTCTGTGGATTGGATAGAGTTCTGTGTTTCTATTTTCCAACTATTTTTGATTGAATAAACATAAATCAAATAATGGTAGATGAGGAAATACTGTGTGGTGTTAATACCTATACTTATAATGTAACTTATAAAGAAATTTACTTTATTTTGCCCAAGTTTTCTATTGGTAATGTATGTTCAAATATGTTAAATCAATCAAACTCTACTGAGGTTTTAGGCTAACCTCCATTTATATGTATCTTTTTGCCCCCTTCTTATCCAAAACAACACTCTATAATTAATACGCTGACTAGCTGTGATATTCTCATTTAATTATCAGTTAATTCATTTTCAGTTCACCCTTTTCTGGATTGTGACAAAACTATGGTATTCTACCAAAACAGGCCTCACCACTGGTCCTACCAAGGTATTGACTACTAAATTTCAAGGTCATTCATTTTTTATTTTTGCTCAATTCTTATTTGCTACTGATGCAGTTGATCCCCTTCTACTATGCAGTACAAAATTATTTTAGTGTCCTTTAATTTAAAGGGAATCAGTCATCAGGATAATCGCTATTGAGGTAAAGCCAAAGCCTCATAGCACTTAGTACCTTATTTCCAGATCTGCCTTTGTTTCAGCAATAGGTGTTTTCTATTTTAAAAAAATCCAGTTTATTTGGTATGCAAATGAGCCAGTAAGATGCCCAGAGGGGTGTCATTCTTGCAGGAAGGAACCCAGGCATGCCTCCTGCCACAATGTGTCCACCAACCCTCCTACATCACATTCAAGCCATAACTCCTTTTCCTGCTTCAAGCATGAGGGTTGGCTTGAGCACTAGCAGGAGGTGTGCCTGGGCTCCTTCCTGTCATAAACAAGTTGCATATAAAAAGTTGCAAACATGCAGCTTGCAACTTTTTACAGCAACTTCTCTGACACAAGGGAATTGGTAAATCATATATATCAAAGGAAAATACATAGATTGCGACCGCACACCGCCACCAGATAAAGCACAAAATGCCATAGTGATAGAATATTCCAAAGCTCATGCTATGCTTGTTTAATAAATCAGAGACTCTTGGCAAATATATTTTGTACAAAATTATCTGAGCCCATTCACCACAATCGTCAAGGTGTTCTCTGCAGAATGGGAACCTAACACTATATCCTACCTGTTATGTGCCGGCTTCCATATAATCAGGGGGTGTTTTGTTCCACATGCATGTAATGTCCACTTGCCTTTTGCCATTTCTGGTGCTTCAAAGGCCTCCCCTAGTTCAGGAGTGCAGACAACATGCATGTCGAATCACTCGGCTTTATAGTATAGAGCTTCAAGAGGTAGTCACCTGAAATGGTTTTCACTTCACAGGTGTGCCCTGTCAGGTTTAATAAGTGGGATTTTTTTCCAGAAGATACGTTCATCCAAGTCACCAGCCTCAGAAATCGCAGGTTAAAAGCAGCTCAGATTAGAGAACAGGTCAATGCAACACAGAGTTCTAGCAGCAGACACATCTCTACAACAACTGTTAACTGTGTGCAGCAGTCCTTCATGGTAAAATAGCTGCTAGGAAACCACTGCTAAGGACAGGCAACAAGCAGAAGAGACTTGTTTGGGCTAAAGAACACAAGGAATGGACATTAGACCAGTGGAAATCTATGCTTTGGTCTGATGAGTCCAAATTTGAGATCTTTGGTTCCAACCACCGTGTCTTTGTTCGATGCAGAAAATGTGAACGGATGGACTCTACATGCCTGGTTCCCACCGTGAAGCATGGAGGAGGAGGTGTGATGGTGTGGGGGTGCTTTGCTGGTGACACTGTTGGGGATTTATTCAAAATTGAAGGCATACTGAACCAGCATGGCTACCACAGCATCTTGCAGCGGCATGCTATTCCATCCGTTTTGCGTTTAGTTGGACCATCATTTATTTATCAACAGGACAATGACCCCAAACACACCTCCAGGCTGTGTAAGGGCTATTTGACCAAGAAGGAGAGTGATGGGGTGCTAAGCCATATGACCTGGCCTCCACAGTCACCAGACTTGAACCCAATCGAGATGGTTTGGGGTGAGCTGGACCGCAAATTTATTGGATCATTTAAACTTTTTTTGTAATAATAAAACTGAAAAGTGGGACGTGCAAAATTATTCAGCCCCCTTGCATTAATACTTTGTTGTGCCATCTTTTGCTGTGATTATAGCTGCAAGTTGCTTGGAGTGAGTTTTCAGAACTGAAAGTAAATGGGCCGAATAATTTTGCACGCCCAACTTTTCAGTTTTAT
Organism: Rhinella marina; assembly: GCA_900303285.1. Classification (NCBI taxonomy): domain Eukaryota; kingdom Metazoa; phylum Chordata; class Amphibia; order Anura; family Bufonidae; genus Rhinella; species Rhinella marina. The sequence goes on along the minus strand of ONZH01003826.1, from coordinate 14,843 downwards.
TATTACAAAAAAAGTTTAAATGATCCAATAAATTTTGTTCCACTTCACAGTTGTGACCCACTTGTTGTTGATTCTTCACAAAAAATTTAAAATGTTATATCTTTTTGTTTGAAGCCTGAAATGTGGCAAAAGGTTGAAAAGTTTCAGGGGGCCGAATACTTTCACAAGGCACTGTAATTCCACATGTTTTAATTCATAGTTTTGATGTGAATCTACAATTTTCATAGTCATGAAAATACAGCAGAAAACTCTTTGAATGAGAAGGTGTGTCCAAACTAACTTTTGGTCTGTAATATATATATTTCTATCTATACAGTAGATATCTAAATATGTTGAGTTCTGGCCTTGAACATTGTAGGTTTTTACTAAATAGCGAATATAGTCCTTGAAGCCAAATCTCAGCTAAAGACTCCCGAGCAGAACAATAAAAAGAAATCATATAAAGGAAACCATGTATATCTTAAAATACATAGCAAATCACAAAAGCTGTAGTTTACCTTTAGCTTATTGACCTAATTTTAAATGCTTACTTCTGCTTTTCACTATTCTGCTAAATTGATGTTTGCAACATTAATTTAAAATGTGGAGCTGTATTATTACAGTACTTTCGGAACAAAGTGTAATATGAACTCATGAGACATATACAAAAAGATTATTTTAATGAACCAGGAATCAAGTCTGCCTGAAGTCATAACAAAGCTTCAACAATAGTGCAATAATTTTCCATAAACAGCAAAACATTTTTAATATCAACAAAACAGAATAAACCAAAAAATATTATTAGATACTAAATAAATAATACATGAAGTTACACCACACAAATGATCATAATACATGTTAAGTGTATGGTTCACACATCATATTTGCATTAGTCCTTAATGCATTTTTATGACCCTTAAAGGGGTTGTCTCACCTTGAATATTAGTGGCATATCGCTTGGATGTCAGATAGGTACAGGTCCCACCTCTGGGACCTGCACCTATCTCTGGAATGGAGAACCCCAAGTTTAGGAGAGCGCACTGCGCAAGTTTGGCCATACTCTATTAATTTGTATGGGAGTATCTAAAATAGCAAAGTGGTGTGCTTGGCCATTTTCAGAAGTCCTATAGAAATGAATGGAGTGCAGCCGCCACTTCATTATCTGCTATGCAGCTATATACATTGCTAGATATGCTAATAAATTGTTGCCTACAGACATAAATTGCAGTGTAACTTTCATTTTTACCAGCGCAGTTTAACAAAGTAACCCCTTCCTGACAAAGCGATTTTCAATTATTGTGTGTTTTCTTTTTACTCCTTTCTACTTTTTCTACTCCCTGCCTTCTTGGATCCATAATGTTTTTATTTTTTCATTCACATAGCCGTATGAAGGCTTGTTTTTAGCTGGACAAGTTGTTCTTTCTATTGGCACCATTTAATGTTGAATAGGATGTAGTGAGAACCTGGAAAAAAATTCCAAATGGGGTGCAATTGGAAGAAAAAAGCAATTCTGACACAGTTTTATAGGTTTTATTTTTTGGGGCGTTCACTATTCGGTAAAACTGACTTGTGCTCTTCATTCTCCAGATCAGTACAATATGAATTATACCACATATGTATAGTTTTTCTTGTGTTTTAATACTAAAAATAAATAACGAAAAACCTTGGAAAAATATATATATATTTTTTTTTAACCAAAATCTGTCCACCATAAATTTTTTAATGTCAACGTCTGAAGAGCTGTGGGAAGATTCATTTTTTGAGGGGCAATCTGTATTCTTCATTGTTACATTACTTTGGGGTCTGTATGACATTCTGATCACTTTTTATTCATTTTTGGGGGGAGGTGAAGTGAGAAACATGGCAAATTTTTTCCTGTTACGCCATTCGCCATATTGGATAAATATGTTTATATTTTTATACTATGCACATTTTTGAATATAGTGTTTCCTATGATTTTTTGTATTTATTTTAGTTTTGGGGAAAGAGAGTGATTTAAACTTTTATATTTTTAAATATTTTTTATTTTGTAAAACTTTTTGTACTTTAATTTATTCTGGGTAACTATAACATGCAATCGCTGGATTGAAATTTGTATAAAGTAATGGAAATTTTATCCATTACTATATACAATGATTGGTATGTTCTAATGCAGTGCAATATACCAGTTATCGACACTAAAGCCAAAACAAGGCTCTGGCCTATTAGGCCGCTTAATAGCTTTTCTGATCTCAGTAAGGGGAGGCTGTTACATGCCAGAAAGTGCATGGATTCTGCATTTTGTCCCTTCAGATGCCAAGGTCACATTTAAAAATGGCATCTGAATGGTTAAATGTCTGTGTATTTTTGCCAGTCACAGACTTTAGCCCAGGATGGCTGCTATGTGAGACATTAGGCACCTGGTGGCTATGGTGCCCACTCCGCTCTGGAAAGGTGGCTATCTTTAAAGTCCCTACATGTGACCTACTATTAATTCATATGTTAGAAAGGGTTAAAGGCTAAATTAATATAATCAGAGCATTTTTTAATTATTACATTTTACTCATTTTCAGCTAAAACCCCTTTTCTTCAATTGGTCTTTATTAAAAATTTTCAACAACCTTTCCTGTACAAGAATATCTTTTTGTGTACTTGAAGACTGGCAGACTCTCTTTACAGAGGATCTCATCAGGGAGCTGCTTTAAAGGGTTATTCTTATTTTAGACAATGGGGGCATATCGCTAGGATATGCCCCCATTGTCTTATAGGTGCGGGTCCCACCGCTGGGACCCGCACCTATTTCCAGAACGGAGCCCCTGAAGTGAATGAGGGCGCACTGCGCATGCGCAGCCGCCCTCCATTCATTTCTATGGGGCCGCCGAAAATAGCCGAGTGCACGGCCCGGCTCCCATTCATTTCTATGAGCGGCGCGGGGAGCTGCGCCTGGTGGTGGCCGGACCCCCGGAAACCTGGGGTCCTCCAGGCGCAGCGCTCCCCGCTCCGTTCTGGATATAGGTGCGGGTCCCCATATCCTAGCGATATGCCCCCATTGTCTAAGATGAGAATACCCCTTTAATTGCTCAGAATGTAACCTTTATCTCTGAACTTTTGACAGCTCATAAACACCCATTATAGTTAAATCCTTATCAGTTGGATAAGAATATGGCTTAAATTAATAATTATGAGTTCAGAAATATGGGCTACAAATGGAGCCATCAGAGTTGCTGTCTAATGGATTCAGTGTAAGACAGAAAGCAAGCCAAGTCTGTAGATGCACTGAAAATGAAGGCAAAAATCTGTCATTTTATTTATCTAATATATAAAGCTGAGTGTATGTATCTGTGTATGTATGTCCGCTAAAGGAATCCGCACAGTCGCAGCTACAATCACAAAATTTGGCACACAGGTACATCAGGTGTCCGGGAAGGTTTTAGAACGGGTCTCAACTCTCCAGGACATACCGTTCCTGAGATATTCCCAAAAAATGCATTAGCCAATAGAAACCTGGTCACATGACCCTTATCAGCCAATAGAAGCTCGTAGGCAGTTAGTCTCCACACACACACACACACTGTTTCATACCAATTTTCCATAACAACCCAGCTATTTTCCTTCACTGTTGTAGGTCTGCTTTAAAGGGGCAGAGCGCTGTGGATGACACTGTTAAAGGGGTATTCCGGTTACCATAAATATAACTTATGTTTTAGACTAACTCATCATCAATCATTACCTAATATAATGTAAATTTCACATATTTACCGTTCAGTAGTAACAAAAGATATTTTCTTCCACTGCTACCCATTGTGTTTCCTCATAAATTACCATGGCATCGACCTGTAATTCAGGCCACCCTCAAAAGAAGGACTTAAAAGCCCCACTCCCAGTTCCCGCTAAGCCAAGCCACCGACTCGATCAGGCCACACCCCTTTCCACTCCGCAGCTGACAGGGATTGACAAAATGAAGGTAAAAATCAACTTCTGTCAGCTACAGGGGTTGGGGGGGTTACTTTCTCCCTGCAGCTCATGATCAGACTGCACAGTGCTGCTGTCTGAGAGTGAGCTGTTCAAAAGGACACCCCTGTGTCCATCCAGGCCCTGCGCCGGACGGAGGACAGGGAGTCTGAAAGCCGGACTGTCTGGCCTAAAAACAGACCTCTGGCCACCCTAGGGACAGGCTGATGTTAGGGTGGCCAGATGTCCGGTTTTAATCTGGACAGTCCAGTTTTCTGGCTCCCTGTCCTCCGTCCGGCGCAGTGCCTGGACGGACGCAGGGATGTCAACCCTTTCAGTAGCTCACGCTCAGACAGCTTCTCCTCTGTGTCTTCACAGAGCCAGGGGGCATAGATTCACGTTTGGGGGCATGGCCAGTGAGGTCCAGCTTTCTAGGGTGAAGATAGTGGCCACCCTAGCTGCTGTGGAGGTTACATTTAAAAGGGAGGGCGCTGTGGATGTTACTGTAAAGGGGCAGGTTGTTGTGGAGGTCACTGTTAAAGGGACTGGCACTGTAGAGGTCACTCTTGATATCTTTTAATGAAATACACACTTCTGCTAGTAACATAATAAAAAATGTAATTAAATTCAAAAGATTTAAAAAATAAAAATTATTAAAATGCTATTATAAAAAAATTGCCCTAAAGCCTTTAAAACCGAGTACTATTTGGTGACTATAGCCAACATGGCCAGTTAATCTTGAATGCAATCCCAAATATCATGGCTATAAAGTGAAATTGTTGAAAATATTGTATTGGGCATTGTGTTATGTCAAAACTACATGTTGTGTAGGAGGGCTGAAGACAAAACTGATCCAACTAGTGGGAGTGAATTTCAAAATGACAGTGGCAACCAAATGTCTAAATGAAGTTGTTAGTTTCACAGCATTTAATTTTTACTGTATTTTTTAGAGAGTAAAGAGCTATAGGGGCTTTTGTTCTTCCCTTATTTCCATTGTCTGTGTTCATGATTTTCATGTAGCTCCCTATTTTATATACAGTTCTTTTTATTACAAATTATGTTGTGAGTGTTTTTATAACACCTCTTATTAAATTATTATTATTGTAATAACGTTTTATTATGTGATTATCTTTACCCTGTGCATAATAATTTGTGAATTATCACAATAAAATTTCTGTGAATTGCAGCATTACCCATATATTCTTTGATTTACATATTTAATTACAAATGTTAATTTCTCACATGCCTAGTGTCTTTTTTCTATATATGACAGGTGCATGTAAAATATTCAAACTATTTTACTTGATATATACTATTAATCCCCCTTAGACTTTAACAAGAAACATGTAGCATGTTTCAGTGTAAATAATGGTATGTATAGTCTAGATTGGGAATGTCAAAAGATTGTGCTTCTACTCATTCTACTAAATTTGTGGTAAAAAAAGATCAAAGATACAGCCATATTATAATATCTTACAAAATAATTAGAAACAAGATTTCTATAAAAAAAGAAATATTGCATACAGCGAAAAAAGCCTTTTCCAAAAGTCTTTACACATTATGTATGACTAGACAGATTTTGCCATTATTTTACTATGTCTAAGCTTTAGTAGCAAGAGGTAAAACACATTGTGCTGAACAAAAGCATACTTGATCTAATTTCCATGATGACAATTATATGCTGCTTAGTGTTATTGTTTTGAAGTAGTGAAAGCAGCAATTCTATTCCTAGATATGTCTCTAAACATCAATACCAAGTGAAATATGGAATTACGTTATTAAAGGTGACAGATTAAAGTTAGAAGCAGCTTGAGTTTTCTTTCATCTTGCAGTTTATTAGGCAGTGCAAGCTTCAGAAGTAATCAGGATTCCAAACTATAAAACATTGGCAAGCAGAAGATTTATGGGGTAAAATATACAGTACAGTGATAGAGCCTTAGATCTTAGTCAATAAACATACTTATACTGAATATTGACTTTGGAATGTATGGTACAAAAATGAAATGCTTATGAAAGCTTATAACAGATTTGTTACCTGTAAACAATAATAAAACAGGTAAAAATGTTGTCATGTGTATACCCTATGTGATATTCTGAATAAAATAGCTTTACATGCAGGGACAAAGGCACATCTGTTTTCATGACAATATGCAAAAATGTTAAATTGTAAATAGTTTTTGGCTGAAACCAATAAAACACATATATTATAAATATATTCCCAAATATATTTCATCAGTTAAAACGGCTTGTTTTGTCTGGGGAGCAATCATTAGGAGAAATAAAATGGCCACCATCCTATTAGTACACACAAAACCTGTCCTAATCACACAGGAGATTACTTCAGAACAATGAGGTAAAGTGCTGCTCTATCTTCCTCTCTGCTCTACTTGTCAGAGATTATGATACTGAATACAGTATAATAAGATATTTTACTGAATCTCTGTAGGAATGGAACTAATGTGAAGACATGAAGTACAGAGAGGAAGGTTGATGTGTGAGTAATGAGCAGCAGCACTTGTATGCAGTCTCCATTACTACAGCCTGTCCTGTCCATTCTCTCTGTACTTCATGTCTCCTTATGATCTCCATTCCTACTGAGATTCAGCTGAAGATCTTATCAGCTTTATTCAGGATCATAATCCATGACAAGCAGAGAAGAGGATGAGGCAGTTATGTACCTCACTGTTGTGAAGTAACTTGTCCTGCTGTGTGATTGGGACAGGTTCTGTGTGTACTAGTAGGACGGCGGTCATTTTATTTCTCCTAATGATTGATCCCCAGACAAAATGAGCCATTATAACTAATGAAAAGTATTTGAGAATATATTTATAATAAAATAATATTTAAGTATTTTCATTTTCTTAATTCCCAGAGAACCCCTTTAAGTGACAGCTCCAATTCAAAGTTGTAAGCAACTTAATGTGCTACAAAAAGTCTGTGGGCTGCTTCAGCCTTATTAAGAGGTGTAAGCTTCTTAATAATTGTGAAGGAGCTCAGTAAGTTCATGCATCAGATCTAAAATCTCTGCTACCTTGGAGCACAGACTTCCAGTATAATTTGCACCAGATTTATGGCATAAATTATACTAAATATACCAGCCTAGCTAAGCCTTGTATCACCCTCTGAACTCCTCACATTCCAGATTTTAGTTGTTTAGAAGTTGCAAACCCACCAAAATGTTACACATTTTTGCACAAACTTCTTGCTGTAAGTGTATGATAAATGTGGGGCCACATCTTCAGCATCTATCGGGAATAAATACTATTGCAGAGTGAAGATTGCATTATCATCTTTTTATAAGCATAAATCTACAAATTTACTCAATTCATTAAACATATATAAAAAAGTGACACATAAATAACTAATCATAATAATACAGTCAAACCTTTCAGGATCAAACGAGGATTATGCCCCCCTGGATTATTTATTTTATTTCCCTAAATTTCTTAACACCTGCCAATATTTTTAGTGATAATTAATAGAGATGAGCGAGTAGTATTCGACCGAGCCGGTATTCGATCGAATACTACGCTATTCGTCATACTCGATTTCGATCGAGTATAACGGCGATGACGCACTTAAAATTCGTTTCCCCTCCCACCTTCCCTGGCGCTTTTTTTACACCAATCACTATGCAGGGGGGGTATGACAGGTCCTCGGAGCACTCTGGCATCGCGAGAACGGCGTCTACATGCATTGGCTGGAAAAACCATGTGACCTCGAATCATAAAAACTCAGCTCTTCCTGCTCGTTCGCATATGCTGCATGAACGTAGTCAGGGACAGAGGCCTGAGCAGGGAGAGACAGGCTTTAGCTGTATGAAAGTCAGGCAGGACCCCAAAAGTATATAACAGAAGCTCAGAATATCGCATTTACCACCATATATACCGGCTACAAGCTGACAGGAGACTGATTGACAGCCCTTATCAGGGCTACTATACTGCACGGTATATAGCTGATTCTAACTATATACACTCTGCACAGAACGGCTGCTTTATTGAGGGATAGCTGCTGGAGTAGGGACAGAGAGAGGCATTAGTGGTGTATTAGCACCTATATACAAAACTATATTTGGCACTACTGTTGTGCGTTCTGTGTGCCAACAAAACCCTGTTATATACCCTGTTATTGACCTTCTGGCAGTATACGGCTGTATATGCCAAGTATTTTTCTTAAAAAAAAAGTATATTTGGCACCACTCTTGTGCGTTCGGTGTGCCAGCAAAACCCTGTTAATATACCTGGTGCGTATAGGCATCTATTGACCTTCTGGCAGTATACGGCTGTATATGCCAAGTATTTTTCTAAAAAAAAAAGTATATTTGGCACCACTGTCGTGCGTTCTGTGTGCCAGCAAAACTCTGTTAATATACCTGGTGCGTATAGGCATCAATTGACCTTCTAGCAGTATACGGCTGTAAAGCCAAGTGTTCTCCTAAAAAATAAAGTATATTTGGCACCACTGTTGTGCGTTCTGTGTGCCAGCAAAACCCTGTTAATATACCTGGTGCGTATAGGCATCTATTGACCTTCTAGCAATATACGGCTGTATAGCCAAGTGTTCTCCTAAAAAAAAAGTATATTTGGCACCACTGTTGTGCGTTCTGTGTGCCAGCAAAACCCTGTTAATATACCTGGTGCGTATAGGCATCTATTGACCTTCTGGCAGTATACGGCTGTATAGCCAAGTGTTCTCCTAAAAAATAAAGTATATTTTGCACCACTGTTGTGCGTTCTGTGTGCCAGCAAAACCCTGTTAATATACCTGGTGCGTATAGGCATCTATTGACCTTCTAGCAGTATACTGCTGTATACGCCAAGTATTTTTCTAAAAAAAAAGTATATTTGGCACCACTGTTGTGCGTTCTGTGTGCCAGCAAAACCCTGTTAATATACCTGGTGCGTATAGGCATCTATTGACCTTCTGGCAGTATACGGCTGTATACGCCAAGTATTTTTCTAAAAAATAAAGTATATTTGGCACCACTGTTGTGCGTTCTGTGTGCCAGCAAAACCCTGTTAATATACCTGGTGCGTATAGGCATCTATTGACCTTCTAGCAGTATACGGCTGTATAGCCAAGTGTTCTCCTAAAAAATAAAGTATATTTGGCACCACTGTTGTGCGTTCTGTGTGCCAGCAAAACCCTGTTAATATACCTGGTGCGTATAGGCATCTATTGACCTTCTAGCAGTATACGGCTGTATACGCCAAGTGTTCTCCTAAAAAATAAAGTATATTTGGCACCACTGTTGTGCATTCTGTGTGCCAGCAAAACCCTGTTAATATACCTGGTGCGTATAGGCATCTATTGACCTTCTGGCAGTATACGGCTGTATACGCCAAGTATTTTTCTAAAAAAAAAGTATATTTGGCACCACTGTTGTGCGTTCTGTGTGCCAGCAAAACTCTGTTAATATACCTGGTGCGTATAGGCATCTATTGACCTTCTAGCAGTATACGGCTGTATAGCCAAGTGTTCTCCTAAAAAATAAAGTATATTTGGCACCACTGTTGTGCATTCTGTGTGCCAGCAAAACCCTGTTAATATACCTGGTGCGTATAGGCATCTATTGACCTTCTAGCAGTATACGGCTGTATAGCCAAGTGTTCTCCTAAAAAATAAAGTATATTTGGCACCACTGTTGTGCGTTCTGTGTGCCAGCAAAACCCTGTTAATATACCTGGTGCGTATAGGCATCTATTGACCTTCTGGCAGTATACGGCTGTATAGCCAAGTGTTCTCCTAAAAAATAAAGTATATTTGGCACCACTGTTGTGCGTTCTGTGTGCCAGCAAAACCCTGTTAATATACCTGGTGCGTATAGGCATCTATTGACCTTCTGGCAGTATACGGCTGTATACGCCAAGTATTTTTCTAAAAAAAAAGTATATTTGGCACCACTGTTGTGCGTTCTGTGTGCCAGCAAAACTCTGTTAATATACCTGGTGCGTATAGGCATCTATTGACCTTCTAGCAGTATACGGCTGTATACGCCAAGTGTTCTCCTAAAAAATAAAGTATATTTGGCACCACTGTTGTGCGTTCTGTGTGCCAGCAAAACCCTGTTAATATACCTGGTGCGTATAGGCATCTATTGACCTTCTAGCAGTATACGGCTGTATAGCCAAGTGTTCTCCTAAAAAATAAAGTATATTTGGCACCACTGTTGTGCGTTCTGTGTGCCAGCAAAACCCTGTTAATATACCTGGTGCGTATAGGCATCTATTGACCTTCTAGCAGTATACGGCTGTATACGCCAAGTGTTCTCCTAAAAAATAAAGTATATTTGGCACCACTGTTGTGCGTTCTGTGTGCCAGCAAAACCCTGTTAATATACCTGGTGCGTATAGGCATCTATTGACCTTCTGGCAGTATACGGCTGTATACGCCAAGTATTTTTCTAAAAAAAAAAGTATATTTGGCACCACTGTTGTGCGTTCTGTGTGCCAGCAAAACCCTGTTAATATACCTGGTGCGTATAGGCATCTATTGACCTTCTAGCAGTATACGGCTGTATACGCCAAGTGTTCTCCTAAAAAATAAAGTATATTTGGCACCACTGTTGTGCATTCTGTGTGCCAGCAAAACCCTGTTAATATACCTGGTGCGTATAGGCATCTATTGACCTTCTGGCAGTATACGGCTGTATAGCCAAGTGTTCTCCTAAAAAATAAAGTATATTTGGCACCACTGTTGTGCGTTCTGTGTGCCAGCAAAACCCTGTTAATATACCTGGTGCGTATAGGCATCTATTGACCTTCTAGCAGTATACGGCTGTATAGCCAAGTGTTCTCCTAAAAAAAAAAGTATATTTGGCACCACTGTTGTGCGTTCTGTGTGCCAGCAAAACCCTGTTAATATACCTGGTGCGTATAGGCATCTATTGACCTTCTAGCAGTATACGGCTGTATAGCCAAGTGTTCTCCTAAAAAAAAAAGTATATTTGGCACCACTGTTGTGCGTTCTGTGTGCCAGCAAAACCCTGTTAATATACCTGGTGCGTATAGGCATCTATTGACCTTCTAGCAGTATACGGCTGTATAGCCAAGTGTTCTCCTAAAAAATAAAGTATATTTGGCACCACTGTTGTGCGTTCTGTGTGCCAGCAAAACCCTGTTAATATACCTGGTGCGTATAGGCATCTATTGACCTTCTAGCAGTATACGGCTGTATAGCCAAGTGTTCTCCTAAAAAATAAAGTATATTTGGCACCACTGTTGTGCGTTCTGTGTGCCAGCAAAACCCTGTTAATATACCTGGTGCGTATAGGCATCTATTGACCTTCTAGCAGTATACGGCTGTATAGCCAAGTGTTCTCCTAAAAAATAAAGTATATTTGGCACCACTGTTGTGCGTTCTGTGTGCCAGCAAAACCCTGTTAATATACCTGGTGCGTATAGGCATCTATTGACCTTCTGGCAGTATACGGCTGTATAGCCAAGTGTTCTCCTAAAAAATAAAGTATATTTGGCACCACTGTTGTGCGTTCTGTGTGCCAGCAAAACCCTGTTAATATACCTGGTGCGTATAGGCATCTATTGACCTTCTGGCAGTATACGGCTGTATAGCCAAGTGTTCTCCTAAAAAAAAAGTATATTTGGCACCACTGTTGTGCGTTCTGTGTGCCAGCAAAACCCTGTTAATATACCTGGTGCGTATAGGCATCTATTGACCTTCTAGCAGTATACGGCTGTATACGCCAAGTGTTCTCCTAAAAAATAAAGTATATTTGGCACCACTGTTGTGCGTTCTGTGTGCCAGCAAAACCCTGTTAATATACCTGGTGCGTATAGGCATCTATTGACCTTCTAGCAGTATACGGCTGTATAGCCAAGTGTTCTCCTAAAAAATAAAGTATATTTGGCACCACTGTTGTGCGTTCTGTGTGCCAGCAAAACCCTGTTAATATACCTGGTGCGTATAGGCATCTATTGACCTTCTGGCAGTATACGGCTGTATACGCCAAGTGTTTTCTAAAAAAAAAAGTATATTTGGCACCACTGTTGTGCGTTCTGTGTGCCAGCAAAACCCTGTTAATATACCTGGTGCGTATAGGCATCTATTGACCTTCTGGCAGTATACGGCTGTATAGCCAAGTGTTCTCCTAAAAAATAAAGTATATTTGGCACCACTGTTGTGCGTTCTGTGTGCCAGCAAAACCCTGTTAATATACCTGGTGCGTATAGGCATCTATTGACCTTCTGGCAGTATACGGCTGTATAGCCAAGTGTTCCTAAAAAAATATATATTTTGCAGAACGCGTGGCAAAAAAAAGTTAAACGCCTGAAATGCGGAGGGCTAGCGCAAAGGGACGTGGACGTGGACGAGGACGGGGGCGCGGAAATGCTGGTGGGGGCACAAACCGCGTTGAAGCCAGTGGGGATACAATGCGTGCTGGTGAGGGGCAGCCAGCATTCCGCTCATCCAGCATCCCTGCCTTTATGGGACAGTTAAGCGGGGGCGGTTTACACCGCTGTTGAGGCCTGAGCAGCGTGAACAGGTGGTGCAATGGATAGCCGATAACGCTTCCACTCACTTGTCCACCACCCAGTCATCCACACAGTCTCACTCTGACCCTCCTTCCTCCCAACCTGGCCAACAGAGTCATCCCACCCTTGACCCCTCCCAGGAGCTCTTTTCGGGTCCTTTTCCAGATGTGCTGCAAGAATCCCAGGAGCTACCAGAGGAATTTGTTTGTAGTGATGCCCAAACACTTGAGTATCCGCCATCTCCTGGTGATGTGGACCCGGAACCAGCATCTGTTATCATGAGCGATGATGATGAGACGCAGTTGCCATCAAGGGAGGCTGTTGGAATGTCCAGTGGGCAGGAGGAGGAGCAGAGTGAGGAAGTGGAAGAGGAGGTGGTGGACGACGAAATGACCGACCCCACTTGGCCAGGGGTGATGTCCAGCGGGGAAAGCAGTGAAGATGTGGTGGTCTGCGCATCACCGAAAAAGGCAGCAAGAGGCAGAGGGATGTCCAGAGGCAGAGGACAGTCCAGACAGAGAAGGCAGGCCACAGCCAGCAGGGCCGAAGCTCTTCCCGGCAGCAGGCAGTCGCGCGAAGCTCCCCCATCGAGGCCTCGTACTTCTGTGGTGTGGAGATTTTTTAATGTTTGCGCGGACGACAAACTGAGCGCGGTTTGCGCACTCTGCCACTCAAAACTGAGTAGGGGCTCTGAGAAGAGCAATCTGACCACCTCAGGCATGCGGCGTCACTTGGAAGTCAAGCACTGGGCTGAGTGGGAGAGAGCAAACGCAATACAACCTGCGCCCGGTCTTGCTGCCACTGCCTCTTCCCCTTTGTTGTGTGCTGCCACTGCGGTCCAGACCTCCAGCCAGGACACCTCCACATCTGCCTCTGCCTCGGCTACTTTGGGGCCTTCTCCTTCAGCCTCCCCTTCCCCCGCATCTTCGCCTGCACCTTCATACTCCTCGTCCCATCAACTGTCCATCTCGCAGGCGTTCGACCGCAGGCGGAAGTACGCCTCGAGTCACCCCCAAGCCCAAGCCTTAAACTGCCACATCTCCAAACTGCTGGCCCTGGAGATGTTGCCGTTTAGGCTTGTGGAGACGCAGGCCTTCCGCGACCTGATGGCGGCTGCCGCACCTCGCTATTCCGTCCCTAGCCGCCACTACTTTTCCCGGTGTGCCGTCCCCGCCCTGCACCAGCACGTGTCGCGTAACATCAGGCGGGCCCTGAGTTACGCAGTCAGCGCAAAGGTCCACTTGACCACCGACTCGTGGACAAGCGCTTGCGGCCAGGGACGCTACATCTCTTTGACGGCACACTGGGTGAATGTTGTGGAAGCGGGGACGGGGTCGCAAACAGAGACGGCCTACCTACCACCCCCGCCCAAGATTGCCAGCACGGGTTCTGATAAACCCCCCTCCTCTTCCTCCTCCTCCTCCTCCTCTGCCTTAACATCGCCCTCAGCCGCTAGCTGGAAGCGTTGCAGCACTGGCGCGGGGAGACGTCAGCAGGCGGTGCTTAAGCTCATCAGCTTGGGCGACAGGAAGCACAGCGCCCCAGAGGTGAGGGACGCCATATTGCAGCAGACGGAGATGTGGCTGTCGCCGCTGCAGCTAGGACCAGGCATGGTCGTGTGCGATAACGGCCGTAACCTGGTGGGCGGCTCTGGAGCTTGCCGAACTCAATCACGTACCATGCCTGGCCCACGTTTTTAATTTGGTAGTCCAAAAAATTTTTAAAGACTTACCCCAACCTGGCAGAGCTACTGGTGAAAGTGCGGCGCTTGTGCGCTCACTTTCGGAAGTCAACTGTAGCTGCTGCTAGCTTAAAAAACTCCAGCAACGCCTCCATTTGCCTGAACATCGGCTGTTGTGCGACCTGCCCACTCGCTGGAATTCCACCTATTCCATGTTGGCCAGGGTGTGTGAGCAGCAGAGAGCATTGATGGAAGTACCAGATGATGAATCCACGCGTGCCTCCAACTCAGCTCCCTCAGTTTGCCAACCACGACGTGGCCATGGATGGCAGACATATGCGATGTATTGCGTATCTTTGAGGAGTCCACCAAGAAGGTCAGCAGCGAGGACGCTATAGTGAGTCTAACCATCCCGCTCCTATGCGTCCTTAAAGAAACGGCTCATCGCAATAAGGGAGAACGCATTGCACACAGAGGAGACGGGGTAGGAGGAGACGCAACGGAGCTAGACAGTCAGACCACACTTTTGTCTGCTTCTCTCGGTGGCAGTTGCAGGAGGAGGAGGAGGATGAGGAGGAGGACGACGTGGAGGTGGCTGTGGAAGAGGAGGAGGATGCTGGCGGCGAGGGTAGCAGTCAGGCTGTGTGCGTCCCATTGGTTCAGCGCGGATGGGGCGGAGAGGAGGCGGAAGAGGAAGAGGAGGAAATGGCAAATGATCCTTCTGGTGGGGCAGTGACGTCATGCCTATTCAGAGTCTGGCA